>JAGKTI010000431.1:0-80269 GCA_018397915.1 Birgus latro
CAAAGAATTTTTGATAGTCAGTAGAATTAGGAGATAAGTAAACAGCATAGATATATTTAGTCAGAGAATGACAGGAAAGCCGAAGCCAGAGAGTAGAGAATTCAGAAGAATCAAGTTCAGGAACACGAGAGCAAGATAGATCGTTGCGTACATATACGCAACAGCCACCTTTGGCTTTGAAATGAGAATAGAGAAAGTAGGAGGATACAGAAAAGGGTTTGCTGTCAGTTGTCTCAGACAGCTGAGTCTCAGTGAGAAAGAGAAGGTGAGGAGAAGAGGTGGTGCTCAACAGGCCGCGAATGTTACAGAAATGAAGAAGGAGTGAGTCAGAAAGTGGTTCCAGGTAGTTCTTTGAGTCGTCACCGGGAGAGGGGCGGATGGTGGGGGCATTTATGTGCCCCCCCCCTGGGGACTCCGAGGCACGATTATCATTAGCCATTTTTTAAAGAAATCTGAAAAGGAAGTGTAGTGTGTAGCGTGTATGTAGTTTGGTGTTGACAGTTGGAGAAACTTGTATTGGAGAGCATGCTGGTCTACTCTCTGTGTTACTGAGACTCTGAAAAAGTTCAGCAAGGGGGATGGTCAGGAACAAGTCCTGAGGGCTGATGAAACAGGAGCTCCAGCTGTCCCTGTCGTCAGTTTTCCATCCTCCTAGGGAGTATTGCCCTGCTCGACTGGTGCTACAGTCTACTCCTCTAAATTGCATTAAATACCTATACGTATAGAGTATTTTATTCTTAGAATTGCATAAGCTTGCATTTCCCAGAGTTTCCGGAGAAGCTCATGAATCACCCTGTATATATATGTAGTTTTTTCCTCCTTGCCCAAAGGTTGCCCAACACACGATATACACCCAAAACTCAATCTCCATGAACACTCGTGGCACATATCACTCAAATTTCATAGAAATCATAACTTTTCAACAACTGTCTTTGCAACGTTCAGTACACGTCCACTGACATTTGTGGTTGCGCGGCATCCTCACGTCACCTGCACACCTCCCATAAGGTACTGCTAACATACATTGGACACTCACAATATCCCTTCACAAACAATTGTGACACATATCAGTAACATTTCATGTACATCATACGTTCTCAACAAATTCCTTTGCAAGGTACATTACCTGTCCACTGACGTCGGTGGTTGCCCGGTCTCCTTACATCACCTCACCTGCACCGCTCCGCTAAGGTATTGCTAACCTACGCGACACACTGTAAATGTATTCCCTTCATGAACTGTTGGGACACATATCAGGCACATTGCACATCATGTACAGTGGAATCTCAAATTTTGATTGATTAGATTTCGATGCATTTTCAAGTGGTCCACCTATCTCACTTTTTGATGCAAGATCGCGTATTTCGATGCCCTCAGGGCCCAACTCCAACCAAAACAAGTCATTACAACGGACTTCAGTACACCGGAAGTCGCTTTTTTTGGAGTCAGGGAGCCGACCGGAATTACAATATTTCTTATACTGTATATCAGAAAAACTCTGAAAAAGCTAGAAGCGGTCCGGACTGCCTAACCTCACGGCGGGGTGGCCATATTGTCGGCGCAGTTTGTGTGTTCGTGCGTTGGTTGGCGGTGGGCTGGCAGCATAGCTATTTTTCTAAGTGTACATACAGTACAGTATTTGAAGTGTTTATAATTAAGTTATAACCATAATGTTCTTTCTAAATGCTAAAAAATTAGAAAAGGGGTCTGCATTAATATTAAGACATCAAGCTTTAATCACACAGCGAGCAGTGTGTATGTTCGTGCTTCGGTTCGTGGTGAGCTGGCAACGTAACTATTTTTCCTCCACATTATTTCCCCCCAGCGTCATTTTCCCTAAGTCCCTGATATACTGCTCGATGGTGACGAGTGATAAGTGAAATACACAGACAGAGTGATCATATTTTTTTGTAAGATTGCAAAAATTAAGGTGTATAAATTGTTCTTGAAAAATGCTTAAAATTAAGAACACCACACGTGTACACACACATGGTACGGGCTACACCTCCGATTCCCATCCACAATTCAGCTCTTGTCAGTGAAGACAATTGGGACAGCGATTCACTGTTCCTTGATGATGACCCTGAAGATAATGGGAAATGATTTTGAAGGATTTGCTCTGAAGAATCCTTCATCAGGTGCTGAAAGATGATAACACCAGGCAAGGTGGGGGTGCAGAGATAGCCAAGGGAGTGTGAATGGTAGCGTAAGAAATTTTTATTTTTTATTATGAGTTTTATTGTGTCCAAGCCTTGCTTAAATTTTACTGTGTCATGCAATAAATTATTTATAGTAGAATTTGAGAAAAAAATTAGAGGCAAATGAGATATTACCGAGTCAAAATGGACTGGTGCAGATGAAGCAGGATGGTGGACATGATGCTTTTAATAAGTGAAAATATCTTATTTTGCGTGTTATATATGGCCATTATCGAGTCTAAACCTTGCTAAAACTATACTGTGTAATGCAATGAATTATTTCTAGTGGAATTTTAGAAAAGTTAAGGAGCAAAAGGGATAGAAGGAACTGGTGGGGTGATGCAAGATGGTGGCTATGTCACTTCATGTATGAAAAATATCTTCCTGTGAGTGTTACAATGGCCTTTATCGAGCATAAACCATACAAAAACTGTACTGTGTTATGCAATAAATTATTTATAGTGGCCTTTGAGAAAAGTTAAGAGGCAAATGAGTTAATGCCCCAATTTAGAAGGAAATGGTGGAATGAAGTAGGATTGTGGCCATGACTCTTTTCATGTATGAAAATGTCTCAGCAGGGGGAAATCCCTGTCGCTTTTTTCGAAATATCATGTTTTTCGGAATGACTTTGGCCCCAATTAGCCCATTCTAGTGAGGTTTTACTGTATTAATGATTTCCAACAACCATATGAAGAAAATATATAAGACATTATTGAGAAATTTTTGTTTATTAGTGAAGATATGGAAGCAAAAAAGGAAGGATTGAACAAGACATGGAGAAAGAGAGAGCAAAAGATAAAGGAACTGAGAGGGGGAACATAGCTAAGGGCATAAAACCAGCTTTTTATTGAAAACCAGATGTTTTGTATATTATTCAAGAAAACCCAGACCACAAAGCACCACAGAATAAAGTAGAAGTAAAAATTTGCACTGGTGGGCAGAGCAAACGATAAAGGACCTTGCGCAAGCGCAATGCGCAACCCATAGTTCACTACCTTGCACAAGCGCAAAGTGCAATCTGACTAATATTTAGCTTGCGCAATGTCGCAAAGCGCAAGCACAAACCATTTGCATATATTCATGGGAATTACTGTAAAATATTGAGATATTTACCTAAATTAGCATACTAACTTCCTTTCATTTATTATTATTATTTTCCAGTATTTGTAACTTGCACAAGTGCACAATACAGTAAGACCTCACTATAACGGACTAATTGGGGCTCAGGCCAGTCCGAAATATGCGATTTTCCGATAAAAGCGACATCCGGACTTACCCCTGCTAATCCGAACTTTTTCCGATATATCAGACAGTAGTCCGGATTGCATCGGTAGTTTTCACTACCATTGCAGTATTGTACTGTGTTTTACCTTCACTACATTAATCAAATGGTATAATAATACTGTACTGTGCACTGAAAAATATGTCTTTTACTTGCCTTATTGTGGTGAACCTAGCTGAAGTTGTCAGGCGGTCCGGACTGATTCTGGCTATATCGGACTTTTTCTGATATACAGGAGTTTAGTCCGGTAGCTCCTCGAGTCCGATAAAAGCGAATTCCTGTCTACTGAAGTCCATTATATCGAGGTTTTACTGTATAATATTTAGCTTGAGCAATGTTTCAAAGCCCTAGCGCTAACCATTTGCATATATTAGTGGGAATTACTGTAAAATATTGAGATATTTAAATAAATTAGCATACTTACTTTTATTTATTATTATTCTGTCTGTTGTCAGACGCATTACTCCCGTAAGGGGTGGCCATTGGCCACAACAAATCGCCTCCATGTCACCCTGTCCCCTGCCGTTTCACTACCCTGCTCCCAGCTCACACCCCCCTCTCTCATATATGTCTCCATTCCATCCCTTCATCTCATCCTTGCCCTCCCCCTCCCTCTCACTCACATACACTCTCCTCGTTACTCTCCATCCTCTCCATATGGCCAAAACACCTTAATGTGTTTCTCCTAACTCTTCCTGTCACATCCAGATCCACACCACAACGATCCTTCACTTCATCTGTCAGTCTGGCTTGACATGCTTCTCTCAAATAACTAATTTATTTCCACTCTCTCAGTCATTTGAATTTCACACTATGCATATGGCTGGCATTTCACACTCTGCATCTGGCTGGAAAAACTGGGCAGTACAGCCGGTACTCCTGGTACTGGGGGCATCCATTACTGACAAATTACTTCACACAAAGTAATTAAGGGGGTAGGATCGGAGCAATGCGTTGATAACTCGTGGAAGTTCATATAGACGAGTGAGCGAAGCGGAAAGGGACAGGGAAACAAAGGCTGTGATGTTGCCAGTTTTACTTTTATCTGCATTTTCTCAAGATGTTTTATTTAATAATTTATTATAGCTATACAACACCATCTGCAATTCCTTGCTTAAATCATTAAAACATATTATTTAAATCAAATATCCGCAGCCTAATAAATTACTAGGCTGTGGATATTTGAATAATATGTTTTAATGATTTTTGTAAAGAATTGCATATGCTACTCTTAATACGGTAAATAATGTATTTTTAATTGATTATTTTCTAATAATAATAATAATTTAAAAAACATTAAAAAATACATTATCTCTGTTGAAGCATTTTAAGAAATGCTACTACCCTCCCACCTCCTCCCAACAATCCAGCCCTTGCGACCCGCCCAAGCCTCCCGCATCCCTTGTCCTGCCATGCAGGCAGCTCCCAAGCCCTTGCGACCCGCCCGAGCCTCCTGCATCCCTTGTCCATCCATGCGGGCAGCTCCCAAGACCGTGTGTCCTGTGGATTGCGCAGTCTGCAATCCACTGGACAGGTGCGCAAGCGCAAATTCATTTATGCAGGCGCAACTAAATTTGCACTGGCACACCTGCCTTTTTATGTGCAAAAGCGCAATATTGCGCATGGTCTCGTGCGGTGCGCAATGCGCAAACGATATTCACTGAAGTGCAAGGGTGCGCAATTGTGCTTTGTGCAAGTACTTGCACACCTGCCCAGGACTGAAAATTAGATTGACTGAAACTAAATGGACAGGTGAAAGGGTGAGAGAATGGGAATACAGTTTAGGAATATGTGCAGGAGTTAATGAGAATGATAGGGCAAGAGAGGGAGTATGTCTGATGATAAGCAATAAGTGGAAGGAGAATATAAGAGAGTATGGAACAGTGGGTGCAAGGATTGTATGGGTGAGGATGAAAGTAGGTATACAAGCTTAGGCGATTGTATGTGTGTATGCACCGACAGAGGACTGAGTGGCAAGAGTGAAAAATGAGTTTTGGGCAAGTTTAGAAGCATGTATGGATAAGTATGAGAGGAGCGAGAGAGTGTTTTTGATTGGAGACATGAATGGCAAAGTTGGGAATGTATGAGTGGATGGAGTGGTTGGTCAGTGGGGTGTGCCAGCCGAGGTGGATGGGAATGGGAGTGCCTTGGTGGACATCTGTGCTGGTAAGGGGTTCGCAATAGCCAACACCTACTTTTGGCATAAGATGATCCACAGGTATACATGGAGAGTCATGAGGAGGATGGATGGTGTACTTGTTGAACGAAATGCAATGATAGATTATGTGTGTGTGGATGAGCAAATGAGAAGACAAGTGTTGGATGCAAGAGTGTGGAGAGGGTTGGGGAATGGAATCTCAGACCATCACTTAGTGATGGCCAAGGTAAGGTTGCAAAGAATGTGGGTGAAGAGATCAAGGGGAAGACAGGAGGAAATAGCTCCTGTGAGAAGAGTGGAAAAGTTACAAGATAGTTAGAAAATGGCAGAGTATAAGAGCATAGTGGAAGAAAGATTAGGAAGGTATGAGTTAGAGCAGATGGAAGGGGTGGAAGATGTATGTGAGATTTTCACGGAAGAGATAGGCGCAGCGTGTGAGGAGGTTTGGGGAGTGAGGAGGAGATGCAGGGGTGTGCAAGGGACAGCATGGTGGAATGATGAGGTGAAACGAGCTGTGGAACAAAAGAAAAAGGTATATACTGTAGTAAATGGCTAGTGAGCAGAGGTAGGGGAGAAGATGAGAGTGAGAGAGAAGAGAAGGGTATATGTGAGCCGGAGAAGAGAGGTGAAGAGATTGGTGAAGGAGAATAAGAAGAAAGTGGATGAAGAGTTTGGGAGGAATCAAGTGGAGGGAGAGTAAGAAATTGTTTTGGAAGGAGGTAAAGAAAGTAAGACAGTATGAAAGGGAATTTAGTAGGGGAGTGAAAGATGGGAATAATAGATTGCAGGTGGAGAAGAGAGAAATTGAGGAGATGGAAGGAGCACTTTGAGGATTTGTTGAATGTAGAGAGTGAGAGCAGTGCGAGTATAAGTGGTTGGGAAATGGCTGGGAGAAGAAGAGGTGAGAGGAAGGAGGAAGAGATCAGTAGGGTGGAAGTAGTTAAAGCAATGAAGAAGATCAAGATGGGAAAGGCCCCAGGAATTGATGAGTGTGTGTGGTGAAATATTGAAGTATGGGGGTGAGATTGTTGTGGAGTGGATATGGAAGTTGTGTAGATTGGCCTTGGAAGAGGGAAGGGTTCCAGAGAACTGGAAATCAGGTATAATTGTTCCTTTATACAAAGGAAAAGGGGAGAGAGAAGTATGTGGTAACCAAAGGGATATTTGCCTTCTTAGTGTGACTGGAAAAATAAATGGTAGAATACTTATTGATTGGGTTAGGCATATAACAGAGGAGTTAATAGGAGAAGATCAGAGGGGATTTAGGAAAAGAAAAGGGTATGTAGATCAGATATTTGTTCTGAGATGTTTTGTTCTAAGTGGAGAAGTATCTAGAGAAGGAAAAGAAAGTGTATGCTGCCTTCATGGACTTGGAGATAGCTTGTGACAGAATAGATAGGCAAGGTATGTGGAAGGTATTAAGAATATATGGAGTGGTGGGGAAATTGTTGAATGCTGTGAAGAGTATGTGCAAAGGGGCTAGGGTTACTGTGCGAGTGGGTGGTGAGCTGAGTTAGTTCTTTTATCTGAATGTGGGACTGAAACAGGGTTGTGTGATGTCTCCATGGCTGTTTAATATATACTGTACGTGGATGGGGTTGTAAAGGAGGTGCAAGATAGGGCAGTGGATGTCGGGGTGGCTCTAATGAATGAGGTTGAGATGTGGAAGATTCTGGTGTTGTTGTTTGCTGATGATACAGTATTGTTGAGTGAAGATGAAGGCGAGTTGCAAGGTTTGGTGAATGAATTTGGGACAGTGTGTAAGAAGAGGAATCTGAAAGTCAATGTGAACAAGAGTAAAGTTATGGTGTTTGAGAGGAATGAAGTCACAGAATGCACAGTGAGGTTGGATGGTGAGGATATGGAGATTGTGAGTGCGTTCAAGTACTTGGATAGTGTGATGAGTAAGGATGGAAGTTTTGGGGATGAAATACTTGAGAGGGTACAGTAGGGAAGGAAGGTTGTTGGTTCACTGAAAGCGGTGATGAGAAATAGGGAGGTGAGTATGGAAGTCAAGAAGCCACTGCATGATAGTATTGTGATCCCTACCCTCATGTATGGAAGCAAAGCATGTACCTTGCTAGAGGGTAACAAGTCAAGAGTGAGAGCAGTGGAAACGAGTTACTTGAGAGAAGTATGTGGAGTGACATGGAGGGATAGGTTGACGAATGAAGAAGTGAAGGAACGTTGAGAAGATTAGGAGAAATATACTGAGGTGGTTTGGACATGTGGAGAGAATGGAGAATGAAAGACTGACTAAGAGGGTGTATGTAGGTGAGGTGGAGGAAAGGAGAGGGAGTGGAAGTCCGAGGATGAGCTGGAGGGATGGAGTTGAGAGGTATATAAGGGAGGGGGGAGTGAGCTGGGGGGAGGGTAGGCAAATGGTGGGTGACAGAGCGACTTGGAGGCGTTTTGTCTGCAGCCACCCTTTGCAAGATTAAGGCATCAGGCTGTAGATAGATAGATAGATAGAAAAATTAAGAAAAAATGGAGTGTCAATTGAAAGACTTTACTCCCGTCTCACACTCTACAGCCAAACTCCGCAATTTCAGCCTGTTCCTTCCACATGTGGACGTGCATTTTGCTGCAATTTCGTTGTATGTATTTTTGTTGTATTTTCGTAGCAACTTACCAGTTTCAAGATGGCAAGCAAGAGTGGTTCTTCGGGTAGCAGTGGTAAATGGACGAGAGCAGCCTGGCACCTCTAAATCATCGCTGCCAAAGGATAAAAGGGAATACAGGAAGGGGCAGAAATACACCAAATATAGTATACCCTTGCTGACGAGGCAAAAATCCGTATTCTATCTTACAGTACAGCAATACAATGCGGAACTACAGTTACTTAACCACAATTATAGTTCATAAAGTTTGCAGGGGGTGTGGGCAAAAAATCATGATTTTACGTAGTTAGATTCGGAGACCCTGAACCCAAACTGATTTTTCCCAAAAGAAGTTCAATTTAAATTTCGACGATTTGAATTTTGTGGCTTTTTTGGGTACATATGTTCATTGAAATTTGAGATTCCACTGTATAACTTCTCTAGAAATGTCTGAGCAAGGTATACTACCTGTTCAGTGACGTACGTGGATGAATGGCGTCCTTACATCACCTGCCGCTAAGGTATCACTAACCTACGTGACACGCCATAAAATATTCCCTTCACGAAAACTCGGGGCACATATCAGGAACATTGCATGTCATGTATAACTTCTCTAGAAATGTCTGAGCAAGGTATACTACCTGTTCAGTGACGTACGTGAATGAATGGCATCCTTACATCACCTGCCACTAAGGTATCGCTAACCTACGTGACACGCCATAAAATATTCCCTTCACGAACACTCGGGGCACATATCAGGCACATTACACTTCAAGTATAACTTCTCTAGAAATGTCTGTGCAAGGTATACTACCTGTTCAGTGACATACGTGGATAAATGGCATCCTTACATCACCTACACCACTCCTCTAAGGTATTGCCAACCTGCGCCACACATTGTAAAATATCCCTTCACGAACACTCAGGTCATATTTCAGGAACACCTCCAACTAAATAAAATGCAAACACATGACTGTCACAGTGATTCCACCCATTGCTCCATAATTATTCCGCTACTGACTCCGGTACAATGTGACGCAGCACTTAAGGCTCGAGAGAAAAACACACCTCGTCGAGTAGATCGCAGCGCAGTGCAATATATGGCACACACCACGCTCCTTCATGAACACTCGCAGCATCAGGCATGGGTCCAAGTACATATGCCAGTACTTGTGGAGAAGTACAAGTACTGAAGAAAGGTACAAGTACAAGTACAGAAGTTTTGCCTAGTACTTAAGTCCAAGTACTTGACAATGTATTTACCTATTTGTAGCATACAGGAATTGAGCTAAGCTCGTGTTGTCCTGTCTCCATATCTACATTCATCTAATCTAGTTTTAAATACATGAATGTTTTTCGCTTGCACCAGCTCTTCATCTAAGTCATTCCAAATACTTATGCTTCTGTTCAGGAAACTGAACCTTTTAAGATCATTAAGACATCTACTTTTCCTCAGCTTGAAGCCATGACCTCTTGTTCTTCCATCATCCAGTGCAAAAAGATCCTCTCTATCCACCCTTTCCAATTCTCTTACATTTCTAAATATCGTGATCAAGTCACCTCTTTCACTTCTCTCGCGCAATGTTGGTAACTTCAGTTTTTCCAATCTCTCCCCGTAGGTGAGTTCCCTTAAACGTGGTATCATCCTCGTTGCCATCCGTTGAACCCTTTCTAGTTTATCAATACTGTATGCTTCTTCAAATGAGGTGACCATACCACAGCCGCATACTTTAGTCTTGGTCTTATCATGGTCACTATCAACTCCCTCAACATTTCCTCATCCATATAATTAAAAGCCACTCTCATGTTGGTCAGTAATCTATAAGTTCCCCCAATGATTTTGTTTACATGCTTTTCTCGTGACAAGTCATCCCGAATAATCACTCCCAAGTCTTTCTCATCCTTTCTTTTACTAATTATCTCATTGCCCATTTTATATGTCCAGTGTGGTCTTCTTTCACTTATTCCCATTTCTAATACATGACACTTCTTGGTATTAAAGTCCATTTTCCAAGTCTGGCTCCAGCTGTGTAGTTTGTCCAAGTCCTCTTGCAGTTCTTTACAACTATCAATACATTTAATATGTTTTATAATTTTAGCATCATGCAAACATACTCATGTAACTATTCAAACCCTCTGGCAAATCATTTACATATATCAGAAACATTATTGGGGCCAGGATGGAGCCCTGGGGTACTCCACTAGTCACATCTCTCCATTGTGAAACCTTGTCTCTTATTACTGTTCTCATCTGCCTTCCTATCAAATAATCTCCCATCCACTTTAATAGTTTCCCATGCACCCCTCCAAAGGTCCTCAACTTCCACAATAGTCTCCTATAGGGCATCCTGTCAAATGCTATCTTAAGATCCAGATAGACACAGTCCGCTCATCCCTCTCTGTCCTGTACGACATCTATTACCCTACTGTAGAAACTTAATAGGTTAGTAACACATGATCTTCCTTCCCTAAAACCAAACTGTCTTGTTATCACTTCATTTTCTTCTAAATACTTTATCCATCTTTTTCTAATAATTTTCTCACAGATTTTACAAACAATACTAGTAAGTGACACAGGTCTATAATTAAGTGGATCCTCCTTATCTCCTCCCTTAAAGATTGGCACAATACTTGCTCTTTTCCAATCTTTAGGTAACTGTCCATTTTCAAGCGAGGTCTTGATGATGACATAAATTGGCCACACTAACTGGTCGGCACATTCCTTCAGGATCCATTCAGCCACACCATGTGGCCCCATTGCTTTTCTCACATCCAAATCCTTCATCAGCTGTAGCACCTCATTCATGTCAACTATAATTTCGGTCATTCTTGTCAGCCTGGGTTCCAATGCCGGCTCCCTAAATTTGTCTTCCACAGTTTCTCTAACTTCCTTTTCAAAAAATTCTAAAAATGGCTACTGAAAATCGTGCCTCGGGGTCCCCAGGGGGGGGACCATAAATGCCCCCACCATCCGCCCCTCTCCCGGTGACGACTCTTGGAGCTGCCTGGAACCACTGTCTGACTCACTCCTTCTTCATTTCTGTAACATTCGCGGCCTTTCCTCTAACTTTCGCTCTGTTGAGCACCACCTCTTCTCCTCTAAACCTCACCTTCTCTTTCTTTCTGAGACTCAGCTGTCTGGGACAACTGACAGCAAACCCTTTTCTGTATCCTCCTACTTTCTCTATTCTCATTTCAAACCCAAAGGTGGCTGTTGTGTATATGTACGCAACGATCTATCTTGCTCTCGTGTTCCTGAACTTGATTCTTCTGAATTCTCTACTCTCTGGCTTCGGCTCTCCTGTCATTCTCTGACTAAATATATCTGTGCTGTTTACTTATCTCCTAATTCTACCGACTATCAAAAATTCTTTGACTAACCTACTTCTACGATGGAACACATTCTATCCATTTCTCCTTTCTCTGAAATCTCCATTCTAGGAGATTTCAATGTTCACCACCACCTTTGGCTCTCCTCTCCTTTCACTGATCCACCTGGTGAACAAGCCTACATCTTTTCTATCCTTAATGACCTAGAGCAGCTTGTACAGCACCCTACCCGTATCCCTGACCGCCTCGGAGAGAGTTCCAGCATACTTGACCTTTTCCTAACAACTAATCCTTCTGCTTACACTGTTAATCTTTTCTCTCCGTTGGGCTCCTCCGATCATAACCTTATTACCTTAACCTGTCCTATTGCTCCAGTACAACCTGTGGACCCTCCAAAGAAATGCCGCCTGTGGCACTTTGAAGCTGCAGATTTGGAGGCCCTCAGGCAGTACTTCTTTGATTTTCCATGGAATGATTATTGCTTCCATGGCCGGGAGCCGTCTGAGTGTGCCCTGCGCATTATGGAGGTTATTCTCTCGGGCATGGAAGCATACATTCCTTTTTCATATCCTCTGACTAATGCAAGAAAGCCTTGGTTTAATCACGCTTGTTCTAATGGTGTCCGCAACAAAGAAAGGGCCTTTAAAAGGTACCGGAGCCAACCCACCCCTGAATCACATCTTTTTTATTTTTCTGCCCTAAATCGTGCCAAGTCTGTTCTTCGCTCTGCTAAAAATAATTTCATCCATGCTAAATGTTCCCAACTCTCCAACGCGAATTCTTCTCGCTTCTTTTGGCACCTTGCCAAAAACCTTTCTAACAACTTTACCTCATCATCCTTCCCTCCTCTTTTCTACTCTGATGGCTCTATAGCTATTTCTTCTACTGATAAAGCAGATCTCTTTGCTCAGACTTTCTCCTCTAATTCTACTTTAGACGATTCCGGTGCTGTTCCTCCATCACTTCCCCCATCAGACTTCCTCATGACTGGCATTAAAATTTCTTCAGCTGATTTATTTTCTGCCATCACTGGCCTCAATATTAACAAGCATATGGGCCTGATGGAGTCCCTCCTGTTCTCCTCAAAAACTGTGCTTCTGTGCTTGCACCCTGCCTAGGTAAACTCTTTCGCCTTTGTCTCTCAACCTGTACCTTTCCTTCTTGCTGGAAGTTTGCTCTCATTCAGCCAGTCCCAAAGAAGGGTGACCATTCCTAACCCTCTAACTATTGTCCAATTGCTTTAACATCCTGTGTATCAAAAGTTTTAGAATCAGTTCTTAACAGAAAAATTTTAAAGCATCTTTCCTGTCACAACCTTCTTTCTGATCGTCAGTATGGGTTCCATCAGGGACGCTCCACTGGCGATCTTCTCACCTACCTTTCAGACTCCTGGTCATCCTCCTTTCGGGACTTTGGCGAAGGCTTTCCCATTGCACTTGACATCTCTAAGGCTTTCGATCGAGTCTGGCATAAATCTTTGATTTCCAAACTGCCCTCTTACGGTTTCTATCCTTCTATCTGTGCCGTCATCTCTAGCTTCCTTTCTGGTCGTTCTATAGCTGCTGTTGTAGACAGCCATCGTTCTTCTCCTAGACCTATCGACAGTGGTGTTCCTCAGGGCACTGTCCTATCACCAACTCTCTTTCTTTTATTCATCAATGACCTTCTAAGCTGTACATCTAACCCTATCCACTCATATGCTGATGATTCCACCCTTCACCTTTCCATTCGATTTCCGCAACGTCCATCTCAGCAGTTACGTCAGCAAACAAGGGATGAGGCTATGGCACATCTAATGTCTGATTTGGCTCATATCTCTGATTGGGGTAAAAGTAATCTTGTTATTTTTAATGCATCAAAAAACTCAGTTCTTACACTTATCAACCCGACAAAATCTTCCTCAGGATTACCCATTAATGTTTAATAATGTCCAGCTCAGTCCAGCATCATCCTTGAACATGCTTGGGGTTTCATCATCTCGGGATTTGTCTTGGGAAGACCATATTACATCTCTTGTGAAATCTGCTTTCAAGAGATTAGGTGTGCTGGGCCGACTCCGAGCTTTCTTTACCCCTGTATAGATGTTGACCTTGTACACGGGTTTTATTCGCCCGTGTATGGAGTACAACTCTCATGTGTGGGGAGGCTCGTCACATGCGGTTCTTCTCAATAGGGTGGAGTCAAAGGCTTTTCGTCTCATTAACTCTCCTCCTCTTACTGATTCCCTTCAACCTTTGTCTCTTCGCCGCACTGTTGCTTCTTTATCTCTCTACTATCGCTACTTCAATGGTCACTGTTCCTCTGATCTGTCTGCTTGCATCCCTCCACCTCTACGACGGGCACGTAGTACCCGTCTAGCAACAAACTCTCATCCCTTTTCTGTCCAACTCTCTAATGCAAGAGTTAACCGTTACTTCCAGTCCTTCATTTATGCAACTGGTCAACTCTGGAACTGTCTCCCTCTGTCTGTATTCCCTGCTTCCTATGATCTCCAATCTTTCAAACGCAGCGTGTCCCGGCATCTCGAAATGAATGGATCTTGAATTTTGCTCTCTTTTGTATTGTTTTTACTTTTTCTTGGAAGGAACAGTATGTGGGCCCATGACCCTTGGTTCCTTCTTCCTTGCATTAAAAAAAAAAAAAAAAAAAACTGACTGCAGCTTGTTCATTATTTCACACAAGTCTTCATCTTTTTCATATGTTTCATCTCCATCCCTCAGATGTATTATACTTTCCTTAACTTTCATTTTGCCATTTACAAACCTGTAAAATAGTTTCAGCTCTTTTTTACAGTTAGATTCAATACCTTTTTCGAATTTCCTTTCCTCTTCCCTCCATACCCTTACATAAATTCATTTCTTATCTGCTTGTACTCCTCCCAAGCCCTTTCACTATACTTTCTTCTCACTTTATTCCATGCTTTTTTTCTTGCCTCTTGTGTCATCCTATATCTGTTGTTAAACCATTCTTTCATCCTGTCCATAGCTGCAAAAAATTTTGGGACATAGTAACTACTGTTTTAGATACTTCTGTCAAAAACTCATATTTCTCATCAACATTTGTGATCATACTCATTTTACTCCATTCTACATCTTGGAGAAAGTTCCTCAGTGAAGCAAAGTCTGCCTTCCCATAATAGTATCTGTTTTTTCTGTGTTTTTCATCTCTTTCTCCTTCCCTTACTCCTACCACGTCCATCTCAATTACCAGATGATCACTTTTACGAAAGGGGTATTGGTAGGTTATGTTCCTCACATCATTTGGGTCCTTTGTGAATACTAGGTCGAGCCTGGATGGTTCATTGTCACCCCAAATTCTTGTGTTTTCTTTGATCAATTGGTTAATGGTTCCATCACCAATTCCATTAATTTATTTCCCCATGATTCCTCGTTGTTCCCAGCATCCATCCTTTCCCAATCAACTTCTCTACAGTTAAAATCTCCCATTAATATTATTGTATTTCTTCGTTCAATTAACATTTTTAGCCTAATAATGGATTCTCTTATTAACTGTTCATAATCTTCCCTCATCCATGCTTTAGTTTTGGGGGGCATATAAAATACTATTACATCCATTTTTTCTCCATAACTGTCCTCTATTACAACTCCCAAAAGTTCAGGCATGGTACTTTCAATTTCTATACTCTTTGCTCTTAGGTCATTACGGGTTAATATCGCTATACCTCCCCCAAACTTACCTTCTCTGTCCTTCCTCCAAATGTTATAATTGTTCCATCCAAATAATTTTGTATCGACATCTCGGGGCAATTTAGTCTCTACCAAGCAAACAATTTCAGGTTTATTTTCATTTAAATAATCACCAATTTCCCCTTTCTTAGATATTAACCCATCCACATTACTGTACATAATACTCAGATTTGCTGCACTGTTTTTATGTTTAATCGTTCTTCTCTTTTTCATATTCATATCCATCCCCTTTGTTTCCTTCACATCTAGTTCTTCACATTATCCATCACTTTCCAAAAAATAGTTTTACGTTCTTCCTCTGTCCTCCTGTCATTTTTTTCCTTTACTTGGTCCTTCAAAGATTTTAAAACCTCTTTTTTCTTCATTCAAATCTTTTCTTACTATAATAATTTCCATCCCTGCCTCTACTTAGTTTCCAGGTCACCTTAAGTATATCATTTACTACACCTTCTGATGACATCTTAACTCTAATTGGTCTTGCTTCCCCTTTCTTATATGGCTCTATCCCCCTTACTTCTTCAATTTATGGCTCTATCCCCCTTACTTCTTCAATTTCTTTTTCCCATTTGTTTCCTTCGGGATCGATCTTGCCCAATATTTTCCTTACCTGATTTGAGTGTCGAGTCTCACAGACCTAACTTTTTCTTCCTCCTCTCTGTTTCCAAATATTACGACACATCTGTTCCTTTCTACTGTTTCTCTCACTGTTTTCTCTTTTTTCTTCAATATTTTCACTACATTTTCTTCCATTTTTGTCTTGTTCATTTCCCTTTCTTCCTACAGTGGGGCCCCTTGGATAGTGACCTTATTAGTCCACCAAAATGGCCGCTATCCATGAAATCGCTACCCGAGGGGCAAACTTCTTACCTAAAAAAATTAATACAGTCCTGGACTCCTTCAGCTATACCCCTAATTTCCTCCATTACCCATCAGTATCACGTCATATTTCTTCAGTACAGTACTGTAATAAGATAAACGTATACTACATACAGTATTCAAAAAGTTATCTTTTTCTTTTCCTCCACGCAGTATTGTTTCTTTGGCTTGCCACACATGTATTGTCTGGCCTTTTCGGTCACTTTTACATTACCAGTACTTCCTGTTTTTTCCCTGGGCCACCACCACCACATGGGCCAGCCCCCGATGTTGAAGCCATGATATTAGAACACTCAGTAGCCAGACAATAAATGGAAGGTCACAAAAAACTTTAACAATGGCGAGAGACTGTGACAAGTTGAATGGATTCGCGGTGTGTGGATAAACAAACAATCTTCTTCTTCTTCTTCTTGGGATAACTGCGGGGAGGTTCACCTTCCACCCGTCAGTATCGCTTAGATATTGGCATTCCCCCAAAATGAAAGGTAAAGGAAAAATTTAAAACTGTAAAATTTGGTAGGAGAGAGATAGTTGGAGATTAGTTATAAGAAAAGCTTAAGATACATACTTTCACATGGGTCAATGAACTACGGTCCTGACTCCTTCAGGTATATCCCTAATTTCCTCCATTAACCATTAATATCACGTCATATTTCTTCAGTAATAAGATAGTATATTACATATTCAAAGAAGATTAACAAACTTACTTTTAATTCGTTTTGAGTGCCACCTACAGGCCGGTCCTGCAGTGGACCTCAGTGGCTGATGACGACGATACTGTTATCAATTGTAGTTACCATACCGTGGCAGCCTGCTAGAGCCGCTAAAAAATAAATACCTGTACTACACTCCAACGAAACCCTAGATTCCTACTGTGAACACTAATAAAATAAACTTACTTAACATGCAAATGGATAAACAAACTTTTAAATCAATTTTGCTATTTATTGTTGAAATTACCATCGTGCTTGGTGGCTATTGTACCGCAGCAACCTAGCGAAACGGCCCTGACTCTGCTCACTCTCCCTTTCTCATCCCTGCTAGAGCCGCTAAAAAATAAATACCTGTACTACACTCCAACGAAACCCTAAATTCCTACTGTGAACACTAATAAAATAAACTTAACGTGCTAATGGATAAACAACTTTTAAATCATTTTTGCTATTTATTGTTGAAATTACTGTCGTGCTTGGTGGATATTGTACCGCAGCAACCTAGCGACCACAGACCTGACTCTGCTCACTCTCCATCTCTCATCCCTCATCTTTCTCTTGTCCCTCACTTTGTAACACATGCAAACAAACTTCATTCTCGATGTGATGGGCCTCTGTTTCCTCATCTTCCCAGCTATCATATAGGTCCTCCTCGAGCTGAACAGGGGGCAGCCACCAAAGTTGAAGCCATGATAGAGCACTCAGTCCCCAGACAATAAATGGAAGGTCACAAAAAATCTTTAACAATGGAGAGACTGAGGGTTGAATGAACACTCGGCTCATGGATAAGCAATGGGTCCATGAACTGACTGAGGAAAGACTTGCACTCACTGTCTGTGTTACCAGGGTCTGACCTTGGCAACTCTGCCCATCCACCCACTACAAATGAAGATCAGCTCCCATGTACCATCAGCATTCAGATCAGATCAGATGATATTCACCCAGAATTGCTTTTGAATCAGGTTCCGACCCTGGCAACTCTGCCCACCTGCTAGCTACATGTTAAATGCCTAGCGGATTTTCACTAACTGTGCACCATCAACATGAGGATAGACTCGCACTCACTGTCAGTGTTACCAGGGTCCGAGTTTAGCAACTCAGCCCATCGCCCGCTACAAATGAAGGTCGGCTTGCATACACCATCAGCATTAAGATCAGATCAGATGATATTCGCCCAGTATTGCTTTTGAATCAGGTTCCGACCTTGGCAACTCTGCCCACCTGCTCGCTACGTGGTAAATGCCTAGCGGATTTTCGCTAACTGTGCAACATTAATTGCTATGAGATAGTTTCTTTCCTGTCACTACCCGTGGATTCGCTACCCAAAAAAATGCTACCCGAGCGGCCCCACTGTATATAATTTCTCTTAAACTGACCACTTCTTTCTGTTCTTCTTCCACATGTGCCCACTTTGCCTTTTGCTCTTCTAACACACTTCTTACCTTCATTGTTTTGTTACTGCTCTCTTCTAGTTTTCTCCTTAATTCAATATTTTCTCGTTTCAAATTCTTGACCTCCTGGTTCGCTGTCTCATTGGCCTGTATCAAACTCTGTATAGTATTCTCGGTATTTTCAGGCATGTTTCTTGATACTAGATCCTCCACTTTCTTTTCTAGTTCACTAATTCTCATAATCAACGTTTTGACCAAATCCATAACATTTGTTTCACTGTCAAATCCTGGAAATTCCAGTTCCCCAATGTTTACATTGACGGCCATGTTTAAGGTCGGATGCAGTACTAAACTGAACAGCTGTTCCCAAAATTCCTACAAAACATTCATGTATACTTACTGACAATAGCTCTTTACATTTTTGGTAGACTATAATAACTTGCAATACTTCAAATTTTGAAGAAGACTGAAGGAGACAGGACAGTTCCTGAAAACTACTTAAGGTTCATTGAGAGGTGGTTTGAGACACGTCTTCTCTCTCTGGCTGGTCGTCCGTGTGTCATTAATTTCAAATGTACTTAAGTACGAGTGCATTTCAACAGATTATCTATTATTTTTTTATTGACATGTTTTTTTCAAATTCAGTAGCAAATATCTAATGAAGATGCATATTATGGTAATATATTACAGTGATTTACTAAAATGATTATAGTTAACCCTCCCCAAAAGTATCTATCTGTGTAGGTCTCAGATTTTAGACAGTGAACCTCGGGCCATAGGGCCTAAGAGAGGTGAAGATCTACCCACAGGGCATCAAGAGATGCCCATAGAGCTTAGTGAGTGAAGGTGATCAGAAGTGAGCCAGCTCAAAGGTAAAGGTAATTATACAAATTCTAGTAAATTTTCTAGTTTAACTGATATTACAAATTTTAATAACTCAAAGTAGATTTGCTCAACAAACGAAAAGTTTGATACTTGCAGTTTAGAAAAATATGCAAGAAAATTATAATTTCCTTAGTTTGAAATTAATGTTTAGCCAAGTATGCAATAATGGCAGAAAATTAAACATTTACAAATACTGTATTAAGCTCAACCTGTGTGAGGCCTGGGTGGATGGTGCATTTAATGCCCACATTGTAAAACGATTGTGGTTGCTCTAAAACTATCAATTACAGAAGTTAAAGTTTGCAACTTGTTATAGGACTGGTTCACATTTATTTGCCATGTTTTAACACCAAAAAATCCATAACTGACCAAAACTTTTTTGTCTTAAAACATAATTTCTTGAGCCATGTTTTGACAAATTTGTATTTATAGGCCAGAGTAGAGTTAGCCACGCCAGCGGCCATATGACAAAACCTCAATATAAAGTGGAGGTTAAGTCATCGGTGGTGTTCAGTATGAAAGTCAGTATTGGTATATGTACAGCACAATATCTAGCTAATTTCAGTGCTTATAGATGGTAACACACAAAAATTTTGCAACTTTTTATTTAAAAAAAACCAAAATTTTGCAACTTTTTATTAAAAAACCCACCCAGCCCCCCGTGGGCGGTCGCTTTCGGCTAGATACACCAGGTACGTACGGGTTATCTGGCCTTGAATGATCCAGTAGTATCTCCTGGTAATTTGAAGTGGCTCCATATGCCTGAATCCTGAGGTGATGCCATGATGCCACTCGTAATGCTATGAATGCCGGTGGCCCAATCGGTAGAGAGGTGGCCTGCAGTCCTAACAGACCCAGGTTCAAATTCCCGCCGGGGCAGGGAACAGTTTAAAGATTTGAATTTCATTAAAACATGCTTTACTGATCAACTAGAAGACCCGCCGACATGTCGTAAAAATACCCCCGCCAATACCAATACACCAGTTCTGTATGAGACAGCCCTAGCATGTATTCAATATGGACGGTGGGTGTTAGCACCAAAGTGGTGACATTTAGAGGTGTATGGTATGTAGGAGGACTGCTGGGCCTTGATAGCAGGCTGTGAAGCCTATGCCCAGAGTCAGACACATAAAAAAAAAATGATGGCGACTGAAAGACTGAACTACAGTAGTGAGCAGGTTGCAGACAGGAAGAAAGTAAAGATGTTGTTGCCCATTCAATCTTGAAGTGTGTGCACAAGAGTTGCCAGATAGTACTACTACCATACAGTAGTAGCTACAATTGAGATAAACTTAGTATTATTACCATTATTATTTAATAATTCACATACATACTGTTTATTAAGACAAACAGTAGAACTAAAATAAGTTATTATAATCTGCTTAATGTCATAGTCAAAGCAGTTATTGTTATTTAATTACTAATGCAATGTAACTTATATGATTATTACTGTACTGTACTTGAAAAGTTCTTAAAAGTACAGTACTTTTTTTTTCTTAAATACATTTGGCTCAAGTACAAGTACATTGATTTTTAAAATCTCAAGTACAAGTACATTGATTTTTAAAATCTCAAGTCCAAGTACTTGTACTTGGGCTTAAGCCTGTGCAGTATGTTTCACATAATTTCACACCAGTTCATATGCATAGATAACAGCATTGTCAAATTCCATCCCTAAAGACCCTAAAAATCTCATCCCTAAACACATCTAAAAATCCCATCCCTAAACACCTCTAATAATTCCATCCCGACTATGGCGTACCAAGGTATATCAGGTAACGCCTTCCCCATTCCAGACTATGGCCATGTCGTATGTAAAGCCTCTGACTTCCATTATTTCATGAGGCCAGCCACTATATCTTTCACACAATAAACAGGTCAGGCATTGGCTTCAATATTTTACGTAAATGTACTCACAGCATAGGGCCTAGCGGAGGCAAGAGTGGCTAAACCCCGCTACAGTGAACACAGTTCTTGCCTGTAGGCCTAACAACTGATAACGGACACTGTTGCTTTTCGTGATATATATCTATGTTCCAGTGACAAAAATCACATAAAAATATGCTCATAAATAATACATTATCACACTCAGTCGAAAGGGGCTTCCGCCCGGGCAGGAGGAGGTTAGAATTACGTTTAAAGGGACGACACACATGCGCAACCTTACCGCCAGGCAGCTTGTGAGGTACTGAGTTTTCTTGCTATGGACACCCTGACGAGGTGTTACAGTGTTGCCAAGGTCTTACCGCGGGAGAGAGGTGCATCCGCTAGAATGCATCAAAATTTGACGCAAATCGACCAAAAGCTTAATTTCTGTTTTATTTATTTATTTATTTATTTATTTATTTATTTTTCATGCGATTTGTGTTCAGTGTGCACCTGTGTGCACAAGCACATGGAACGCAATTCGCATCAACGTGCCTGAAAGGATTAAGTTATACAAATTAATAAACCTTCAGTTATCCATTCTTAATCAGATATCATTTTACCCTGTGATGTATGATTGCATTTCTTTTGGCAGATACAGTGTGCTTGGTATACAGTTATGCCTCTGTCTGCAGTGAGCTTACCTCAAGTGAAAATTCATCACATAATGATTTATCATATACCAAGGTCAACATGATGTGGATTCAATGGGGGTATGTTTGGGGTCAAGGGCCACTTAGCCTAAAATATTTTTTTTTAAATTACGTTTTTAGACTTGCCCTCGGCATCCTTAGTAGCACCACGCTTTCCACAACGGGTAGCATCCTTGCCAGCCATGATTTCCAAGTTACAAGTTTCAGTATTTCACACACAAAAATTATAACCCCACTTATTATCACACACTGCACTATTCATTGTGCACTTGCACTGTTGCAGTATTTGGTGACAGCAGTGGTGTTTTAACCCATCGTGTCTGGGTGACATGTATACGTGACGCCCTGGGGATGTCCAGGTGACACATATACATGATCTAGTGTTTTTCGGCATTGTTTTAATATTCTGTGGGTTATTTTCACCACACGCAGCCACTGGCAACTCTCCTGCACGCATCTGAGTCATGCTTCAGCTACCTGTGTACTGCCATAATGGATAGACTACGCAAAAAGTTTTTCTTGTGTCCGGATCCTTGGCTGAGTGCCCGCAGCCACCAACTTCAACACCAGTGAAGTCCAAAGGCCAGAAAAGAAAAGCCTTTAGTGATAGTGCGATATGGAGAGAACTCAAGGTGACATTATTGCCAATTGTGAGTGGAGAAAGTGACCCTTCCTCTTGGAAAGCAACCGCCATTATGAGCGTCGATATTTATGCGTCATGTGAGGAGAGTGGAGGACGTAAATCCTCCACTGTGCACTCATTGTACGTTCCTCCACTGTACGTTCATCAGCTATTTCTGATGATGGGATTGGTTCAGAGGGTATTGACGATCCTGGAGAGGGGGATATTGGCATGGATGAGGAGATGGAAGAGGAGGAGGGAGGAGGAAACGTGGTGCGTCGAGCCTCATGCCACCGCTCTGTCTATTTACATGAATAATAAAAGCAGAAAGTAAGAAGAGTGAAGAAGTTACAAGATAGTGAGAAAATGGCAGAGTATAAGAGCATAGTGGAAGAAAGATTGAGAGGGTATGAGTTAGAGCAGATGGAAGGGGTGGAAAATGTATGTAAGATTTTCACGGAAGAGATAGGCGCCGCATGTGAGATGGTTTGTGGAGTGAGGAGGAGATGCAGGGGTGTGCAAGGGACAACATGGTGGAATGATGAGGTGAAACGAGCTGTGGAACAAAGGAAGAAGGCATATAGTGAATGGCTAGCGAGCAGAATTAGGGGAGAAGATGAGAGAGAGAGAAGAGAGAGGTATATGTGAGCTGGAGAAGAGATGTGAAGTGATTGGTGAAGGAGAGAAAGTGGATGAGGAGTTTGGAAGGAGGGAGAGTAAGAAATTGTTTTGGAAGGAGGTAAAGAAAGTAAGTGTGAAAAGTGAAATAGTAGGGGAGTGAAAGATGGGAATAATAGATTGCTGGTGGAGAAGAGAGAGAAATTGAGGAGATGGAAGGAGCACTTTCAGGATTTGTTGAATGTAGAGAGTGAGAGCAGAGCAAGTATAATTGGGGAATGGCTGGGAGAAGAAGAGGAGAGAGGAAGAGATCAGTAGGGTGGAAGTTGTGGAAGCAATGAAGAAGATCAATATGGGAAAGGCCTCTGGAATTGATGGAGTGTGTGGAGAAATGCTGAAGTATGGGGGTGAGATTGTTGTGGAATGGATATGGAAGTTGTGTAGATTGGCTTGGGAAGAGGGAAGGGTTCCAGAGGACTGGAAATCAGGTATAATTTTTCCTTTATATATAAAGGAAAAGGGGAGAGAGAAGTATGTGGTAACCATAGGGATATTTGCCTTCTTAGTGTGATTGGAAAGATATATGGTGGAATACTTATCGACAGGGTTAAGCATATAACAGTGGAATTAGTTGGAGAAGAACAAGGGGGATTTAGGAAGGGAAAAGGGTGTGTAGATCAGATATTTGTTAAAAAATGTTTAGTGGAGAAGTATCTAGAGAAGGGAAGGAAAATGTATGCTGCCTTCATGGACTTGGAGAAAGCTTGTGACAGAATTGATAGGCAAGGTATGTGGAAGGTATTAAGAATATATGGAGTGGAGGGGAAATTGTTGAGTGCTGTGAAGAGTATGTACGAAGAAGCTATGGCTACTGTGCGAGTGGATGGCAAGCTGAGTGAGTTCTTTGATCTGAATGTGGGACTGAAACAGGGTTGTGTGATGTCTCCATGGCTGTTTAATATATACATGGATGGGGTTGTAAAGGAGGTGGAAGATAGGGCAGTGGATGTGGGAGTGGCTCTAATGAATGAGGGTGAGATGTGGAAGATTCCAGTGTTGTTGTTTGCTGATGATCAGTATTGTTGAGTGGAGATGAATGGGAGTTGCAAGGATTGGTGAATGAATTTGGGACAGTGTGTAAGAAAAGGAATCTGAAATTCAGTGTAAACAAGAGTAAAGTTATGGTGTTTGAGAGGAATGAAGTCACAGAATGCACAGTGAGGTTGGATGGTGAGGATATGGAGAATGTGAGTGCATTCAAGTACTTGGGTAGTGTGATGAGTAAGGATGGAAGTTTTGGGGATGAAATACTTGAGAGGGTACAGCAAGAAAGGAAGGTTGTTGGGTCACTGAAAGTGGTGATGAGAAATAGGGAGGTGAGTATGGAAGTCAAGAAGCCACTGCAAGATAGTACTGTGATCCCTACCCTGACGTAGGGAAGTGAGGCATGGACCATGCTAGAGGGTAACAAGTCAAGAGTGAGAGCAGTTGAAATTAGTTACTTGATGGGAACATGTGGAGTGACATGGAGGGACAGGTTGACGAATGAAGAAGTGAAGGAACGTTGTGGGGTGGATGTGGATGTGGTTGAGAAGATTAGGAGAAATACGCTGAGGTGGTTTGGACATGTGGAGAGAATGGAGAATGAAAGACTGACTAAGAGGGTGTATGCAGGTGGGGTGGAGGGAGGGAGAGGGAGGGGAAGACCGAGGATGAGGTGGAGGGATGGGGTTGAGAGGTAGATGAGGGAAGCGGGAGTGAGCTGGGGGGAGGTTAGGCAAATGGTGGGTAACAGAGCGACTTGGAGGTGTTTTGTCTGTGGCCACCCTTTGCGGGATTTGGGCGTTGGGCTGTAGCCAGGTAGATAGAAGTTTGTTTCATGATGAAATCAGTGCCTTATTTTTTATTGAAAGTTCTTGTGTGTGTATGTTTGTTATGATGAAAAAGTACAAATCACAGGAAAAAAAATTGTTATAGTGGAAAATATAGTGGAGTAGAGAAAGGGAGGAGGGAGGGAGGGAGGTGGAAACATGATGCCTCATGCCACCGCTTTGCCTATTTACATGAACATTGGAAGCAGAAAGTTTGTTTCATGATGAAATCAGTGCCTTATTTTTTATTGAAAGTTTTCATGTATGTACACCCCACCCTCGGCTATCATGCCTAATTGGTGCCGCCATGGCTGTACTATAGCTGAAAATGCGATAGCCGAATTGAAGAACTTATGGTTATAATTCTAATTGGTGCCTTGAATTCAATATTTACCCCAGGATACCCATTTTGTACCACATAATAACATATAATGGTCTAAAAATAAGCATGCAAATTAGAAATATACTGTACTATCTATCTATTTATTGCCAGGCGCCATAATCCCGTAAAGGGTGGCCATTTGACGAGTTATTTGTTTTACGGGGAGTGTTAATAAAAACAGAACTTACTATCCCCTTTGATGGCAGTCTAGCATCACGCATATTTCACCAGGAATAAGTTTCGGTGCCCATTAAAAAAAAAAAATGCAGTTTGAAACTATTTTTGAAAGTCATTAGTCATCAGCAATAAAGGGAAAGAAAAGTAAAAGCTACAAAGAAGTCGTCAGGAAGGACTGATGGTTTCGGGGAAATTCGCCTCAAGTCAAATTCCCCGTCACAACAATAACGAGAATTCGCCATCATTAATGAAGACAGCTGTGGGTGATCTATCTATCTATCTGTTGCCAGACGTCATAATCCTGTAAGGGGTGGCCATTTGACTTTGAGGTATTAGGTTTACGGGGAGGGTTTAAAAACAGAACTTACTATAATACTGTGGGATTTCAAATCACAGCACAGTGCTGTGCAGAAATTCTATCATTAAGAGGTAACAATGCATTTTTTTCACTGTTATGTGTCGACAGCTTCTTTTTAATGGTACAGTAATCGTGAATAAACCGAATTTTTCCAGGCATGAGTGAAGCAGGCTCTCAGTATTTCTAACGAATCGCAAGTTTTTCTCAAACAAATCGTATGAGAAACATTACAAAAGTTATTATAAGTGACTACTGAACTTAAGGAGCAAAACTGATAGTAAATATCATAGCAACTTTCTTGGAAAACCTGAAATATAGTACTGAACATCGACACCATGACCCATCATGTGATAAACGTAAACAATACCGGAGCCCAGGCTAGTGTCACCTCAGCCACAGCCAGTGAGTCCATTTCTTCAAAAACAGAGGAAGATATCTACCCCTGTAGGGTTTGCCAGGTCCACTGTGATTCTGGCATAAAGTGTAATGACTGTCAAATGTGGATTCATTATTACTGTACAGAAATGCCTACATATCTTCTGATCATGTTCACCACATCAAACAGGAGATACAATTGCCAAACATGCACTAGGAATAACCATGCTAACTACATGGAGCTCCACACAGAAATTGAAAACTGTAAAGTTGAAGAACAAAATACAAACAAACCTAGGCCTAGGTCTGCAGCAGAAAGGCAGAACAAAGAACATCCCAGAGAAAGCACACCATTCACCCCAAGTAAAGCAAAACCTAATACAGCCCAGGAACCTACTAGGCCTACCAGTACAACAGACCTGGGGAGCACAATCTATCTGCATTTCACTTCAGGAAGCTGAACCTAGTCAGTCCATGCAAAACCAAACATCAACTGAAGGCACCCAGTCTGTGAAACCCAAGGCCAGCCCAAACAACCCTACTACAGCCCAACCCATGGCAAGGACCGAGGTATGCAGGTACTACAGGAGGGGGATCTGTCGGTATGGTTGAGCAGGATGAAATTGTAAGTACAGCCACCCAAAGCTTTGTCAAAACTCTTAAGTCATGGACCAAATAGTGACCTCGGCTCCAAGCTGGGTAAAAATTGTAGGTTCGCTCACCCCTTACTGTGTGAATCCTCAGCCAAGAAACAAGAATGCTTTGATAGAAACTGCAAACATGCCCACATAAAAGGAATCAAAAGAACTCAAATTAATCGAGCAACCACCAAGTCTGTAGCCACACCTGCTACTCAAACTGAACATTCTCATAAAATTCACCAGCCCCTTTCTGCCCTTACTGCCAATGCTGCCCCTGCTTTTTTAGAGTTGATGACAGGAATGAAAGCAACTTTAGATACCCTCACAAAAGCCATGGAGGCCCAATCAACCATAATAACCAACTGCATGACAGCAAATCGGCCAACTCAAGTCCAAAACCAACCTCAGTCCTGTCTACCCCAGAATCCCCAGATCCAGATGTTTCCCTGGCTAAGTGCTGTCAAAGCTCACTAGAAAATGTCCTGTTAGGCAGTATTCGAGGCTTGTACCCAAAGTGTAACCAAAGCAAGGTACCATTCCTCTCAGAACTATCCAAAGAGGAAAAATATGCCTTTATTGCCTTAACAGAGTCACACCTCTCTAAAGAAATATATGATGCAGAGATACAATTAGAAAATTACACCCTATTTAGAACTGAGAGGATTGGGCAAAGTCATGGAGGTGTCATAACTTATGTAAGAAATGATCTGGCTATAACTGCTGATACCTTACTCTCATTTTCAAACGGGCAAGTCGAAGTAAATATTATTCATACCAAGGGAATAGCCATAGTTTTGGTCAATATATACCGTCCTCCAAACTGCACCAAGTTCCAGACTGCAACTAGAGCGGTAGAAATGGCACTTGATTCCCTCTCATCACCAGTGCCAGACATAATTGTAACAGGAGACTTAAACTTCTCCATTATACAGAGGCCATCAAGAAAAATAACAGGAGGCACACATAATGAACAAGAACAAGCTAATGATCTGATAAATCTTACAGACAAATATTTCCTCTCCCAAGTCATAGAGAAACCCACAAAAGGTAAAAATAAATAGTAGGAATAACAAATAGCCAGTTAGAAAAACTATCTGGTCAGACCACAGTCTCATCAAGCTGCAGAAAAGACGGAAAATATCTAACTGACAAAAATAAATACTCAAGTCCTAGGTGTCCTAAACTTCTTTCATGACAATATTGAATGGGATAAAGTCAACGAAAACCTGTTGCAGCTAAATTGGGACATGGCCCTGGAAAACAAGGATGTTAACGATACACTAGAGACATTGCTATCTATGCTTCTCCAAGTATGCAAGAACTGGATACCACCATAAAAGACATCTGGATCATCTAGAACCAAAGCCATACCACGAACCAGAAAAATACTCATGAGAAAAGGGCATCTGTACGAAAACAACTCAACCTGACAACCAATGTCCAAAGAAAAGCAAAACTAGAACTAAAAATCACAGAAATTGAGAGAAAACTTAAAGTGACCTGGTAATGGACCCACATGAAATATGCCACATTCTTGCTAATCAATATGAAGCAGGCTGCAGTAAACCGGACAACACAAAGATCATCCATGACCCACAACTTTTCTTCAGGACTAACCTAGCCATACAACAGCAACATACCCTGACTGACAGTAGCTTCAGTGAGGAGGATGTTATCAAGGCAAATGATGAGTTAAAGTTAAGTTCAGCACCAGGTCTGGATGGAGTCCAAGCAGTATTACTAAAGAAATGTAAAGATGCCTGTGCTCGACCCTTATACCTTTTCTGGCGCAAATCACTGGACACAGGGAAGATACCCAAAAAACTAGAAAGAGCCACAATAACACCAATACCACCAATACACAAAGGAGGAGAGAGAGGTCTTCCCAAAAACTATCGTCCAGTGGCCTTAACATCCCACATAATCAAAATATTTGAAAAGATTGTAAGGAATCATATTGTTGATTACCTAGAGGACCAAAAACTAATGAACGAAAGTCAACATGATTTTCGTAAAGGGAGGTCATTCCTCTCACAGCTGTTACAACATCACGATCACCTATTAAACCAACTGGCGGCTGGCAACAATATGGATTTGGTATTCCTTGATTTTGCCAAGGCCTTCGACAAGGTTGACCATGGAATACTCCTCCACAAGCTGAGAACCCTGGGTATCTCTGGTAATCTTGGCATCTGGCTGCATGACTTCTTGTCCTCCAGAAGCCAGACTGTCAAAGCAAATGGTGCATCATCCTCAGAAAGACCAGTAGTTAGCAGAGTACTGCAGGGCTCAGTATTGGGGCCACTTCTATTCCTTGTACTGATGATTGACATTGATGAAGAGATTCAACACTCTACACTCTTATCATTTGTTGATGATACAAACATTAGTAAAAATGTCAAATCACTGGGGATGTGAAGGAACTACAAGAGCATATGGATACTGCATATAGGTGGGCAAGGAAAAACAACATGGTCTTTAACAATGATAAGTTTGAACTGCTAAGATGTGGTCCCTTAGAAAATCTAAAAAGCTCAGCAGATATCTGCACTGAAGATGGACAGGTCATAAGTACCAGCTGTGAAGTCAAATGCCTTGGAGTTTATCTTAGTGAAGATGGCAGATTTCAGCATCACATTCAGGAAACAGTAAAGAAAGCAAACAGAGTACCTGGGTGGATACTGAGAACTTTCTGTACAAGAGAAGAGGAATGCCTTTTAACCTTATGGAAGGCTCTTGTCCAACCCATCTTAGATTACTGCAGCCAACTCTGGTCACACCATAGGGTTGCAGACATTCAAGGCCTAGAATCTGTCCAGCGTCTCTTCACACGCCAGATCAGGGGAATGAAATCACTTGATTACTGGAGCAGGCTAAAATCCCTGAAAATATACTCCCAACAGAGAATAAGAGAGAGATATATTGCCATCTATGTCTGGAAGATCCTGGAGAGACTAGTTCCAAATCCATCAGAATCAACAGGAATAGCTTTGCATCCAGGTGACCGTGCTGGACGGCAGTGTGCAAGAAGAGCACTACCCAGCCAGGCACCATACAAGATTAAAACCCTCTTAGGACACAGTTTTAACATAAATGGACCAAAAATCTTTAACAGTTTCTCCAAAGGACTTAGAGACAAAAAGGGCTGCATGGTAGAGGTCTTCAAGAAAGCTCTGGACAGATTCCTGACGGAGATACCGGACGAACCTCCTGCAGGGCAGTCTCAAACTCTATCCCGTACCAGCTGGACCTCAAACAAAGGGACTGGGATGCAGCGGGGACCACCACGACTGTGAGGCCTCGGCCTCTAGACTTCTTCAAGTAATTCAGGTAATTCATTTTGATGGTGGTCTAGCATCACGCATATTTCGCCAGTAATAAGTTTCGGAGCCCATAACAAAAAAAAAAAATGCAGTGTGAAACTATTTTTCAAAGCCATTAGTCATCAACAATAAAGGGAAAAAAAAATAAAAGCTATAAAGAAGTCGTCAGGAAGGACTGATGGTTTAGGGACAATTCGCCTCAAGTCAAATTCCCCGTCACAACAGTAACGAGAATTCACCATCATTAATGAAGACAGCTATGGGTGATCTATCTATCTATCTATTGCCAGACGCCATAATCCTGCAAGGGGTGGCCATCTGACTGAGTTATTAGTTTTATGGGGAAGGTTAATAAAAACATACTATCTATCTATCTATTGCCAGATGCCATTATCCTGTAAGGGGTGGCCATCTGACTGAGTTATTAGTTTTACGGGGAAGGTTAATAAAAACATACTTACTATTCCTTTTGATGGCTGTCTAGCATCACACATATTTCACCAGGAAAAAGTTTCGGAGCCCATTAAAAAAAAAAATTCAGTGTGAAACTATTTTTCAAAGCCATCAGTCATCAACAATAAAGAAAAAATAAATAAAAGCTAAAAAGAAGTCATCAGGAAGGACTGATTGTTTTGGGACAATTCGTCAAGTCAAATTCGCCGTCCCAACAATAACAAGACAATTTGCCGACATTAATGGAGACAGCTATGGGTGATCTATCTCTCTGTCTATTGCCAGACGCCATAATCCCGTAAGAGGTGGCCATTTGACTCAGTTATTTGTTTTACGGGGAGGATTAATAAGAAACAGAACTTGCTATCCCTTTTGATTGCCGTCTAACATCACACATATTTCACCAGGAATAAGTTTTGGAGCCCATTAAAAAAAAAGATGTAGTGTAAAACTATTTTTCAAAGCCATTAGTCATCAACAATAAAGGAAAAAAAAAAAAAGCTATAAAGAAGTTGTCAGGAAGGACTGATGGTTTTGGGACAATTCACCATCGTCAAATTCCGTCACAACAACAACGAGACAATTCACCATCATTAATGAAGACAGCTATGGGTGATCTATCTATCTATCTATCTGTCTGTTGCCAGACTTCATAATCCTGTAAGGGGTGGCCATTTGACTGAGTTATTTGTTTTATGGGGAGGGTTAATAAGAAACAGAACTTACTCTCCTTTTTGATGGCTGTCTAGGATCACACATATTTAGCCAGGAATAAGTTTCAGAGCCCATTAATATGGTACTTAACCCGCCGAGTCCCGACCGGTTTTTTACCCAGCCTACCCCCAGATCCCGACCGATTTTCGACTTTTTGTTTTTTGGCTGAACCCTTCGCTTTTGATGAGAAACATCGAAATTTCATGGAGAAACCACGATCTTGAAGTTAGAAATATTGATACAGTTGTCATTCAACCTTACGTTTTCCTTCTTTTTCAGGGTACCTGGCTAAGGAAAACGAACTATGGAAGGGTTAACTAATTCAAGCCACTTTAAATTACGTATTTATTTTATTTATTTGGTACGAATCTATGTGTAGTACAAGTCTATATTGATTTTCACACAGTAATATATGCATTTATAAGCATTATTCACTCGCCCAAAACCCCAGCATATGGCACCTTTCTTTACAACATTACCACATCATCACTTCTGTTTGTTTCTATCTCTAGCTTCTTTGTCCTCCACCTCAGGAATCACTCACCATGAATTTCGTTATTGGAGAGACCGTGGGGCAACATACCTTTACTGGCCAGGTTACAGCTAACGGGTGAATTGCCCAGTGTGGGGGGGAGTGGGGTTACGTGGGGCCAGGCAGTATCCCTGCTTGACAGCAGGTAGAGGAAGGTCTCCCACATATGCCTACCAAAAATCACCCACGAATGTTGAAAAATGTGCACACAATCTATCTATTATCTATTTATCTATCTATTGCCAGACGCCATAATCCCGTAAGGGGTGGCCATTTGACTCTGAGTTATTTGTTTTACAGGGAGGGGCACTAACCCTCCACCAACCCACTTGTTGACAGGGAGCACGTATGAAAAATGTGCACACAATGGGCCTTGTAATTGAATGACGTACGATGCACGTTGGTGGGTCTGTCCGCGGAAAAAAGTAGCAGAAGTAGCGACGTGAATCGTATGTCGGTGAGACTCAGTGGGTAAAAAAAAAAAAAAAAAAATGCAGTGTGAAACTATTTTTCAAAGCCATTAGTCATCAATAATAAAAAATAAAAAAAAAGCTATAAAGAAGTCGTCAGGAAGGACTGATGGTTTAGGGATAATTCACCGTCAAGTCAAATTCACCGTCACAACAATAACAAGACAATTTGCCGTCAGAAGACAGCTATGGGTGATCTGTCTATCAATTGCCAGATGCCATAATCCAGCAAGGGGTGGCCATTTGAGTTTGAGTTATTTGGCTATTGTAATATCACAAAAAAGGTTATTGTTCTCGCTGTCACTGTTCGCAGTCTAAGGACGAGTTGAATGGCTTGGCGGGCGGCGGGGTAGACTCGGTCAGGCGGGCACTCAGTGCTCGGCTGGCGCTGATGTCACACAACCAATCACCAAATGAATCTTTTGTTGGCTGGGTGGAGTGTCGGAACCCGGCCTTTTTGAATAATTTTTTAACACTTCTGGTTCGTAATAGCGAGCATTTAGTGCGTGATAAGGGTATTTGGTAAGTTTTTTATACAGGCATGATAGCGATAAAACGCTATAGCGGAACCCGCGATAGCTGGAGGTTGGGTGTATATTTATTATGATGAAAAAGTTTAAATCATAGGGGAAAAAATTCTGTTATATTGGAAATTATGGTATTTTCGATTATGGACAGTACGTGAATTGCTTTTTTTTTTTTCATAGTAATCTTCCCACTATCCGTCATAATAGAACCAAAGGCATGACCGGAAAGTGGTCTTGTCTGGATAGTGGCCCAGAAGCTTCAGCACCAGTCATTCCTGACCCTAACCTAACTAAACCTAAATCAGAAAAACACCTACCTACCTCCCTACCAGACATGCATAGCACTTAAGACCCCATTCACATAAATAATGGACACAAAGCATGAATTAATTGAATTTTAACCAAAAAATGATGATTTTGAGGAGAGTAAGGCAGAAGCGTTTACAAGTTGACAGCATAGTGTAAGTAAGTATCGGACATGGCAATCACTAAGAAAATCACCTCTTTCACTGCCTGTGCACTCAAATATGGGATACAAAGCATGGAATAAATAAATTGTTACCAGAAAACAATGATTTACAGGTGATTAGGACAAAACTGTTCACCAATTGACTAGATAGTGAACGTATGTAAGAGACATGGTAATCACTGAGAAAATCACCTCTTTCACAGCCTGTGCACTCATATATGGGACACAAAGCATGAAGTAAATAAAATGTAACCAGAAAAATTATGATTTAGAGGTGTGTAGGGCAAAAATGTTCACCAGTTGACTAGATAATGAATATATTTAAGAGACATGGTAATCACTGAGAAAATCACCTCTTTCACACCCTGTGCACTCAAATATAGGACACAAAGCATGAAGTAAATAAAATGTAACCAGAGAATGAAGATTTAGAAGTGATTATGGAAAATATTTGGCAGCTGACAGTGTACTTACATGTCTGTGGTGGCTGTTTACCCCACCTCTAAAGCTCTGACAGTGGTGAAAATGCTCTTGAAGCATGTACAATAATCCAGTGTTGAACTGCTTTTAATCCTTAGCACTGTGAATTATGATTATTTAAACAAAAACTCACAGCAGTTCAGAGACAACTGTCAGAGTGGTGGGAGGGGGAGACCGTGGGAATGTGAATGAACAAGGCCGTTCGACGCTGTGTACCAAATTCAAACTTATGGGTTTAAAAAAATCGGATTTTTTTTTTTTCTCGAACATCAGCCTTCGATGTCCGAACAGTGGTGTAACCGGATAGTGGTCGTCCGGAAAGTAGAGATTACTGTGTTTTTTTTTAGGTTTTATGTAGTAGTAGAAGTAGTAGTAGTTGTAGTAGTATTGGTAGTACAGTACCCTGGGGGTAGGGGGTTTTCAAGAATTCTCCCCCAGTATCCCTGCTTGTCGTAAGAGGCGACTAAAAGGGTTGGTGGTGGGTTAGTGCCCCACCCCGTAAAAACAACTAACTTGTAGGAGGAGGCTGTAGCATGGGCCGAACAGGGTAGTACTCCCGAGGGGAATGGAATGCTGGTGATAGGGAGAGCTGGAGCTCCTTTCACTAGCTACCTAATCATCCTCCTTTGCTGACCTTTTCAGTGTGACAGTAACATGGAGAGTAGACCAGCATACTCTCCCAATCATTTCCTCTAACTATCCTATGCATTACACCACATGCGCTTTACATATCACACAATGTACCCCACTACGTTACAGGGGTTGACGCCAGCAAGGGCATGCGGCCAGAAAACTTTGCCCCCGCTACTTAGTGGTGGACTTTGGGGGGAGGCTTGACTGGGGTTCCGCCGGCATAGATCATGGGTCCGGTGCGAGATGGGGCTCGAACCTGTGCTAGAGGGTACAGGGCATTGCGGTTCCCAGGCTGCCGCTTCCGCTCATTAGAGAGGGGCCCGAACCTGGGAGTAGCGCCCCAGGAGGCTGCCCTATCAGTGGGTGTATAATGGCGGGGCAGTTGCAGTGCCAAGGCGCGCTTGGAGGGTGTCCCTGCAGGTGCCCTGGCAGGGTGCCCCGAGGCCACTACCACAGCCACTAGTAAGCTGGTGGGCTAGGGGTCCCAGATCCATTGCCTGGACCTAGGACTGTGCAGTGGGCTGGGCCTTTGGAATGTTTACCCCCCTTTATCTTACCGACTATGAACTACAAAAACATGCACCAAAGCAAGCCTGAGGACAGCAAATCACCCAGGGGGTTTAGGGTGGGTTCGTGGAATGTGGGAAGTTTGAGAGGAAGAGCAGGGGAAGTTATTGAGGCATTTAGTAGGAGGTGGGTGGATGTGGCTTGTCTGCAGGAAGTCCGGTACAGGGGTGGATCAGCCAGAAAGATTGCTGGGAAGGATTGCTACTATAAGTTGTTTTGGCAGGGGGGAACTGATGGATATGGGGGTGTGGGTGTGTTGGTTGCGGAGAAATGGGTGGAGTATGTTATGAATGTCATGAGAGTAAGTGATAGGATAATAGTAGTGAAAATTTTGATCGGACGGGTGACGGTTTCAGTTATATCAGCATATGCTCCGCAGGTAGGATTGGATGACGCAGAGAAGGATAGATTTTGGGATGATTTAATACGTGTAGTAAGTGGTATGGGTGATGATGAGGTAGTGGTTCTGGGAGGGGATTTAAATGGTCATGTTGGTGAAGCAGCTCAAGGTTATGAAGGAGTCCATGGAGGATGTGCATATGGTGTGAGGAATGCGGAAGGGGAAAGAATACTCGAGTGTGGGGAGGCTATGGACATGATTGTGTGCAACACACATTTTAGAAACAGAGTGAGTAGATTGATTACGTACGAGTCCGGGGGAAATAGTAGCCAGATAGATTATTTTCTGGTCAGGAGGGTTGATAGGAGATTAGTGAGGGATGTTAAAGTTATAGGAAGCGAGGAGTGTGTGCAGCAGCACAAACTGTTGATTTGTGACATGGTGCTTAAGGAACGAGTGATGAGAAGGATGACATATGTACCTAGGAGGAAAATATGGAAGCTGAGAAACCAATCAGTAAGGGATGCCTTTTATAGTGAGATGAGGAGAGTGGTGGCTGAACAGGAAGCCAAAGATAGAGACGTTAATGAACAGTATGGAGCCCTTAAGAACAACCTCTTGAGAGTTACCGATGCAGTATGCGGTTGGACAAGAGGCCCACCAAGACATAAAGTAACTTGGTGGTGGGATGAGGGTGTAGAAGCCGCAGTTAAGGAGAAGAGAAGGCTTTTCCGGGAATGGAAGAAGGGTGGTAACAGGGAGGAGTACTTGGCTGCCAAGCGCAGGGCTAGAAGAGAGGTATACAGGGCGAAGTCTGAGTCACAGAGACTTTTACTTGATAATCTAAATCATGAAGGAAGGAAAAATATGGTTTTTAGGGTGGCAAATCAGATGAAGAGAGATAATCGGGACATTGTAGGCGAGCAGTGTGTGAAGAATGATGAAGGAAGGGTAGTGGTTAACAGTGAGGATATTAAAGATGCATGGAGAGAGCATTATAGCCGGTTGTTGAATGAGGAGTTTGATTGGGATAGGGAAGGTTTGGAGCCAGCTGATCCAGTGTTTGGGCCTTGGCCTTTGATTGACGCTGCTACTGTGAGTGAGGCAATAGGCAGGATGCGGGTGGGGAAGGCGGCAGGTGTGTCTGGGTTGACTGCTGAAATGTTGAAGGCCTCAGGAGATATTGGGGTGAGGTTAGTCACTGACCTGATAAATATGATTATATATGAGTGTGTGGTCCCAGATGATTGGCTGAAGAGTGTAATTGTAAATGTGTACAAAGGGAAGGGTGATGCCCTGGAAAGGGGAAATTACAGAGGTATAAAGCTCTTAGATCAGATAATGAAAGTAATGGAGAGAGTTCTAGAAGGTATGATTAGAGAAAGAGTGAATATCAATGAGATGCAGTTTGGGTTTATGCCAGGCAGGGGGACCACTGATGCCATATTCATTGTTCGACAGCTTCAGGAAAAATATATTGGAAAGAAAAGGGAATTGTATTTTGTTTTTGTTGATTTGGAAAAGGCCTTTGACAGAGTCCCTAGAGAGGTGGTGAAGTGGGCAATGAGAAAGCTAGGGTTGGAAGAGTGGCTGGTTAGGGTGGTTATGGCCATGTACGTGGGTGCTCACACTCAGGTAAGGGTGAATGGAGCTTTGAGTGATGAGTTTCCCGTGAATGTTGGTGTGCATCAGGGGTCAGTTTTGAGTCCCTTGTTGTTTATCATGGTGCTTGAAGCCCTCTCACGTGACTTCAGAGAGGGACTCCCATGGGAGATGTTGTATGCTGATGATTTGGTGTTGATTGCTGAGAATGAAGGGGAGGCTGAGGAAAGATTTAAGAAGTGGAGAGATGGTATGGGGCACAAGGGCTTAAGGGTAAATGCAGATAAAACAAAAGTGATGATATCTAGGGTTGGTGGCGGTACAATCAGAGGAGAGGGAGAGTGGCCATGTGCAGTTTGCCACATGGGTGTGGGAAGTAATTCCATCTTGTGCAGTGTTTGTGATAAGTGGGTGCACAAGAGATGTAGTGGTATTAGAGGTAGACTGCGAGATAATGCTGATTTCATGTGTGCGGTGTGTCGGGGAGAGCAGGAGGAGATTGTTAGGCGTGAGAGGGTTGAACTTGCAGGTGAGTCTCTTGAGTGTGTGGAGGAGTTTTGTTATTTGGGAGACATGTTATGTGCCGGAGGTGGGGCTGGAGTTAGCTCGGTTGCTAGAGTGAGAAGTGGTTGGAAGAAGTTCAGGGAGCTGTTGCCTCTCCTGACATTGAGAGGACTCTCCTTACGTGCTAAGGGGTCTTTGTATGCAGCATGTGTTAGGAGTGTGATGCTGTATGGTAGTGAGACCTGGGCAGTAAAGGAAGAAGATATTCGCAGGTTTAAACGTACAGAAATGACAATGATTAGGTGGATGTGCAGTGCGTCCCTGCGTGCAAGGCCTGGGGGGGCTGGGTTTACGATAGAAGAGTTGAGAGGTAGGATGGGACTGGAGTGTATTGGTGTTGTGATGAGGAGAGGTAGGCTGAGGTGGTTTGGACATGTGGAGAGGATGGGGGAGGATAATTGGGTACAGAGGGTGAGAAGTGTTAATATTGGGGGAGGGGTAGACCGAGAAAGACATGGGATGAGGTCATTAAATGTGACTTAAGGGTTAAGGGACTGAATAGGGAGGCTGCCAGAGATCGAGCAGCATGGAGAGCCGCCATTAGGTGACCAAGGCCGACACATGCAAGCATGTTGGAGCCTTCAAAAATGAAAACGAAAACGAGTAAACCCTTCATAAGCCGAACTTTTAGAAGACTGAATCTTCAGTTAGCCGAACTCAGGCTAAGACCACATATGTAAGTACTGTAGGCCGAAATGCAGAGGTAGGGGGTCAAATGGCGCCAGTCGGACACGTGGCGCCAGTCTGCTGCTTGCCTTCGGAGATGGTGGTCGTGCCATTCTTACTGTCATCTAGTGCTGAGAAATGCTCTCCTTTTGCCTTCTGCCTTGCCATGGATGGTTCAGAGCATAAAAGAAGTGATACTGGCACCTCTAGTTGTAAGGGAATGAAGCAAAAAAAAAAAAAAAATGTGCGTGTGACTGTGTTCATGATGGGGGACGTGGAGGGTGTGTGCAAGGTATTGACAGAAGAAATCTGTGCAGCATGTGAGGTGGTGTGTGGGGTGAAGAGGAGACGAAAGGGGGTTCAGGGAACAGCATGGTGGACCGAAGAGGTGAGAGAGGCTGTGGCACAAAAGAAGAAAGCATATAATGAGTGGATGAGAAACAGGGGCAACGAAGAAGCTGAGAGACGGACGAGAGAGTTATATGTAGTGAGGAGAAGAGAGGTGAAAAGATTAGTAAGAGAGAGTAAGAAGAGAGTGGATGAGGAATTTGGAAGGAATTTGAGTGCAAAGTGGAGGGAATGTAAGAAAATGTTCTGGAAGGAGGTAAAGAGAGCTAGACAGGGTGCCAACGAAGGCAGTGGGGGTGTGAAAGATAAAAATGGTAGATTACTAGTGGAGAAGGGAGAAAAAGTAAACAGATGGAGAGAACACTTCAGTGAACTGTTGAACATAGAGAATGAAAGTAATGCAAGTATAAGTGGCTGGGGAATGGCAGGGAGAAGGAGGGTTGTGAGAAGAGAGGAAGAAATCAGTAGGATGGAAGTGGTGGAAGCAATGAAGAAAGTTAAAATGGGGAAAGCCCCAGGAATTGATGGAGTGTGTGGTGAAATGCTGAAGCATGGGGGAGAGATAGTAATAGAATGGATGTGGAAGGTGTGCAGATTGGCTTGGGAGGAGGGTAGAGTCCCGGAGGATTGGAAGTCAGGTATAATTATTCCTCTGTACAAAGGAAAAGGGGAAAAAGCAGTGTGTGGTAATCATAGGGGCATTTGCCTTCTCAGTGTAATAGGAAAAATATATGGTAGGATACTTATTGACAGAGTTAGGGAAATTACTGAGGAATTAGTTGGAGAAGAACAAGGAGGTTTTAGGAAGGGAAGAGGTTGTGTAGACCAGATATTCATTCTTAGATCCGTAGTGGAAAAGTTTCTAGAGAAGGGCAAGAAGTTGTATGCAGCCTTCATGGATCTGGAGAAAGCATATGACAGGGTGGATAGACAAGGTTTGTGGAAGGTATTAAGAATATATGGAGTGGATGGGAAGTTGTTGAAGGCAGTGAAGAGTATGTATGAGGGTGCTAAGGCTGCAGTGCGTGTGGATGGCAAACTGAGTGAATCTTTCCATTTGAAGGTTGGATTGAAACAAGGATGTGTCATGTCTCCATGGTTGTTCAGTCTGTATATGGATGGGGTTATAAAAGAGATACAAGGTCTGGCAGTGGATGTTGGAGCGGCCCTAGTGAGAGAGGGCAGTGTTTGGAAACTACCTGTACTGTTGTTTGCAGATGATACTGTGTTGTTGAGTGAAGACGAAGGGGAGCTGCAAGGCTTGGTAGATGAGTTTGGGAGAGTGTGTAAGAAACGGAATCTAAAGGTGAATGTGGGGAAGAGTAAAGTGATGGTCTTCGAGAGAAGTGAAGCCAGTGAGTGTACAGTGAGATTGGATGGGAAGGAAATGGAGAATGTGAGTGAATTTAAGTACTTGGGCAGTGTGATGAGTAAGGATGGTAGTCTGGAGGGTGAAGTGCTCGAAAGGGTACAGCAGGGAAGGAAGGTTGCTGGTTCGTTGAAAGCAGTGATAAGAAACAGGGAGGTGAGCATGGAAGTGAAAAAGTTGTTACATGACAGTATTGTGATACCAACTCTGACATATGGAAGTGAAGCTTGGACCCTGTTGGAAGGACAGAAGTCAAGAGTGAGAGCAGTGGAAATGAGTTATTTGAGAGGAGCATGTGGAGTCACATGGAGAGACAGACTAACAAATGAGGAAGTGAAGGAGCGTTGTGGTGTGGTTGAGGACGTGATGGGAAGCGTTAGGAGAAACACGTTAAGGTGGTTTGGGCATGTGGAGAGGATGGAGAGTGAAAGATTGACGAGGAGAGTGTATGTGAGTGAGGTGGAGGGGGCGAGAGGGAGGGGGTGGCCGAGGATGAGATGGAGGGATGGAGTGGAGAGGTATATGAGAGAGGGGGGTGTGAGTTGGGAGCGTGGTAGTGAAATGGCAGGGGACGGAGTGACATGGAGGCGATTTGTTTGTGGCCACCCCGTTCGGGATTGAGGCGTCTGGCAGTAGATAGTAGATAGACTATTATTACTGCAAGTGTTACATTGCAGTCTGTTATAGTGCTTACATTTAAGTTTAGTTCTTAATGTTCAGTGAAATTAATACTGGGTACTGTTTGGAGTGTTACGTTAAATTGTGAACTCGGTCACCTCCACCACCTCCGTTTCCAACTCAAGCTGCCAGTTGATCTGTACTCCCTCTAATGAAAGGTAAATTAGGTGCATTGAATTGTTTCTTTTTTGTCTTTCTTTATTCATTTACAGGTATACACTATATGCTCCTTTACTTTAGTGTTGAAAAGACAAGAAACAAGTATTGTTTTTGCAATTTGAGAGGTGAAAATCCATATTTAACACACACTGCCTACGGGTTTGTACTGCCTTTGTGAATGATTTTCTACCAGTTAACCACTTCAGTACTGTGACGTCAATTTCTACTTTTTTTACGCTTCCCCCAGCCAATTTTGTGGAACTCAGGACTAGACACTCGTACTGAAGGGGTTAACAAAGGCTGTACCAACCCCGTGCACTTCCACAGACCCTCCCTACTCTAAATAAAATCATCTGGTGGCAGCAAGGACAAAATGAAAATACACCTGGCACTGAAGGGGTTAAAGGTATATTAAATGCACTATTTTTTTTTTTGGTCACAACTTATTTATTTATATATGCTCCTTTAATTTAGTGTTGAAAGGACAAGTAATAGGTATTGTCTGAGCAATTTTGAGAGGTGAAAATTCGGTAAGACGGAAATTTCGGTAATTCAAACCAGGTTATAGCCCCATATAGTTTGACTTATGAAGGGTTTACTGTAGTTGTAGTAGTGGTAGTTGTAGTAGTGCAGTAGTAGTAGTAGTTATTGTAGTAGTGGTAGTTGTTGTAGTAGTGGTAGTTGTAGTAGTAGTAATAGTTATAGTAGTAGTAATAGTTATAGTAGTGGTAATTGTAGTAGTAATAGTAGTAGTAGTAGTATTTGTAGTAGTTGTTGTAATAACCAGACATCTAGTGGAACAATGGTACTAGAATCGAGTGACAGTGCAAGCCAAACTTACATCTCCATGTGTGTGTGTGTAAGGCGGTGGTAGTAAAGTGGTGGTGAGGCGAGCAAGTGCCCGTGCCTGTACCTGAGGCAGCCTGCTTCAAGGTTGTTGCTATGGTTACCAGATTCAAAGCAGCACTCCCACCACATTTTTGAAAAACATCCATGGAAATGGTGTTTGTGGTGGATTGCGGTCTTCTGGAAGTGTTGTTATTATGGAGGGCTAGTGTAAGCCTTAGTTGTGTTACCACACATCTGCCAATCATATGGACAGGGACAAAAAATGACAAAAATTGTCCCCTTTTCTGACTTTCTCTGACTACACACCCTTCACAGACAATTTGTTGCCATCAGCTTGAAGTTGAAGGATTGGTGAGTATTATGAAACTTAGTTTTTTATTTTTGGTAAAGTATTAGCTGAGATATGAAGGTTTAAAAATAGACGATTTTCTCAGAAATGCCCAGCTGGGAGAAGGGTTATCGGGAATATATGCCGGACGCAATGGATTATGGCTTTCCATGAATGAAACAGAACAAAAGGGAGATGATCACGGCAAATGTAAACACTAGGAGGCATTCTTGGCTCAGATGTCTGACTGTCAGCTTGTTTGGGAGGCACTGTGTGTACACAGAATTGTCGTATGGGCCAACACAATGATCGTTTAAGTAAACTTCGCCATCGTTATTGCAAAGCTGAGTGTAACTTTTAGTCCATTGCTCTGTTGGTTACTCACATACCAAACTGACGTATATTGAGGTCAGACTGTATAGTAGTGCTTGGTGCTATGCCCTTTACTCTATATAATGCAGTATAAAAAATTATACCCTTTTTATTTTGCTGGACTGTTAACTACTGTTCCCATATTTTGCAGTGGAATTCTGAGAAAAAGCAGCATTTATTGGCAGGGCATCAGTTTAGTACTTTTGTTTTTCATTCAGTTAATCAGTTGAACATCAAAGTTTTGAAAAATCTGTATACCTCCAGACTGGTCATCTTAGCATATCCGACTACACAACTTGCTACATATGCTTATGACTGCTCACTTATGTATTACTTATATGCTTATTTAGTGAAGCTATGCTGTCCTTCTGTATGCTCTCCTTTACATACAGCACACTGAAAATCAGCATTATTTTGCAGCCTAACTCTAATACCACTACATATCTTACACACCCACGTATCACAAACACTGCACAAAATGGAGTTATTTCCCACACCCTTGTGGCAAACTGCTAATGACCATATTCCTTTTGCCATGATAGTACTGTACTGCCACCTGCCCTAGGTATCATCACATATTCACTCACACATCAGTCAGGCCTTCAGAATCGTGGCTTCAGTTCACATGCATAACCATTTCCAAGAGACAATTTAATTGAGGCATGAAGTCATGAGAACTGATATAACTTAGTGCAGACATTCTTGTTTAATTTCCAAACTACCCTCTTATGGTTTCAATCCTTCTGTCTGTGTCTTCATCTCTAGCTTCCTTTCTGGTCGTTCTGTGTCTGCTGTTGTAGATGGCCACCGTTCTTCACCAAGAGCTATCAATAATGGTGTTTCTCAGGGCTCTGTCCTGTCACCAACTCTCTTCCTTCTATTCATCAGTGACCTTCTGAGCTGTACATCAAACCCTATCCACTCATACACTGATGACTCCACCCTTCACCTTCCCATTCGCTTCCCGCAGCATCCATCTCAATAGTAATTTCACCAAACAAGGGATGAGGGTATGGCACACCTAATGTCTGACTTGGCTCATATCTCTAATTGGGGTAAAAGTAATCATGTTTTTAATGCTTTAAAAGCTCAGTTCTTACACCTCTCAACCCATCAAAATCTTTTGCAGAAGCTTCCTCTAATTTTGAATAATATCCAACTCAAACCTGCATCATTTTTTAACATACTTGGGGTTTCTTTCTCTCAGGATTTATCTTGGAAAGATTATATTACGTATCTTGTAAAATCAGCTTTCAGGAAATTTGGTGTGCTAAGCTGACTCCATGCCTTCTTTACCTCTGCACAGTTGTTGACTTTATACTCAGGTTATATTTGCCCCTGTGTAGAGTTCAACTCTCATACAGTTCTTCTCAACAAGGTGGAGTCAATGGCTTTTTGTCTCATTAACTCTGCTCCTCTTACTGGTTCCCTTCAACCTCTGTCTCTTAGCCAAACTGTTGCATCTTTATCTCTTTTCTATCGCCACTTCAGTGGTCACTGCTCCTCTGAACTGTCTGCTTGCATCTCTCCACCACTAAGGTGTGTGCATAGCACTCATATAGCAATAAACTCCTATCCCTTTTCTGCCCAGCTCTCTAATGCAAGAGTGAACTGTAACTCCCAGTCCTTCATGTATAAAACTGGTCAACTCTGGAGGTGTCTCCTTCTGTCTGTATTTCCTACTGTCTGTGATCTCCAGTCTTTCAAGCACAGTGTATCCAGGCATCTCAAATTGAATGGATCTTGACTTTGGCTCTGTGTTATTTGTTTTTGTTTTGGAGGGAACAATATTGCGAGCTTATGGGCTTTAGTTCCTTTTTCCTTGCATTAAAAAAAAAAAAAAAATCCCTCATCATTTCAAGGTGTTCCTGTGTCCAGTAAGTGACTCTTTACTTTCAGAAACCTAGAAGGCTGGCCATACCATGTTTAAAAAAAAAAAAAATCTGGACATGAATAGATTACAAGAAAATTTTATCATTTTTCAGAGAAGGAGCTACAGGTACTAAATGTTTTGTTACTTAAAAAGTTAAAGTGAAGTCTGTATATAGAAATTAGTAGAGCAGGCAACTAGCCAAGTACATAACATGATGGAGACAGGCAGGTGCAGCCTGAATACAGTATATATTTGCAACATGATGGAGACAGGCAAGTGCAGCCTGATTACAGTATATATTTGCATAAACAGGTGCCACATGGGTGTAGAACAGCGTAATGCCACACTGAAGGGTTACTATTCTAGTGCAATTAATTACTAGACCAGCTATTTACATTTACATGTTTACACTATATTTGTATATTTTTTTATTAATATTATGTAAAATTAAGTTTTCTAAAATATTCTGCATTTATTCTTTTTAGGCTGCTGTCTCTTTCCCATTTTTTCAACTTAAATAGAAAGAAATATGGTCTATTTGCTTAACCCTTTCGCGCACGGTAAGTTTTATTAAGTTTCACGGCTCACGATTTTACTCCCCCGCGCGCTCCGCTGGCAGCCCACGGTACGCAAATTACATGTATTCTCGCCTCATTTTCGCCACCCAAACCTCAAAATGTTGCCCTGAAATCCGATATTTGTTCTAGCTGTTAAGCCAAAAGAAAAACCAGAAAAATACTAATAAAAGTACACAAGGCTGCCGTGAATAAACATTTTGTAACGTTGATCTCACTTCCCAACATCGTCGTTTGAGTGTTTTCCATCATACAGAAAAATGTTATTATAAGTTTTGATGGAGAATTTCATTGGCTTTCTAATGAGGTATGTCCGGTTGTGATGCAATTTGTAGTTTTCGAGAAAATAGTCAAAAACTAAAAGCCATTTTTGTAAAAAAAATTGATTTTTGTTCAGGGAGGTATACTGCAGAAGTTTTCTTGCACACCTTATGTTTTTATTACATTATCTTGTAGAATTTCATAAGCTTTCTCCTGATATCTTTTTGTTTTGATACGCCTTATAGTTTCCAAGTAAATCACAAAAAACTACAGGGTACTCGCGGCCGCGGTGCACTTTCGTCATGCGTGCTCAATAACCGCCTACGTAACCACAACTTTTCATTAGAGAAATTACATAGTTATGTCCTATACATAAGTAGAATTCACTGATCTTTACCATGGTTCTTAAAGGAAATCGGTACGTTCAGTAATTTTGGAGTAAATGGACGACAAAGATAGAACACTCTTCCTTGCCCGCAAGTGAGATAAAAACGCTCAATTTCCCTGCCTCACGAATACTTGCATATTTTCGCTCGTTACGTTTTATTATTATTATTATTATTATTTTTTTGTACTCAAATTATACGCGTGAAATATCATAAGCTCTTTGATAGTGCTCTCAGGTACTCGACATTTCTACTAGTCTTTTTGCTAGATACTGATACTGAAGCTGAACTTTCTTCCATCTCATATGTGTATATGTAAAAAACAATACTTATTTGTGAAAAAAATATAGATATGTAGAAGCAGGTCAATGTATAAATCAACAAAATATGGATAACTCACTTGCTCCAGAGGTGTTGAGCTGCTGGCAGGAACTTGAAGGAATTGAAGATGAATTAGGTAGTGTGTGAGTTGTGTGTGTGTTCATGGGTGCGTGAGTGAGTGTGTGTGTGTGTGTGTGTGTGTGTGTGTGTGTGTGTGTGTGTGTGGCATATTCTCTGTTCCTTGCACCACGTTTGCCTAACACATGTGATGCACACAATAGATATCTCCACGAACATTCGTATATAATGTCATATATGTGTCGCTGTGTGGCGTATTTTCTTGTCTCTGATCATTATGTAACTTTCCGCTGTCAGTCAGTGCACACAATATTTCTCAGTGAACACTCGCTGCACTATTTTATACGTATATTTCACACTGAACCATATACAATATAAAACACTATCACATGATTCCATCCCAGCCTCTTCTGTTATTCCCTTCCCTACTGTATGGCGTAAGAGACTGCCTGTTCCCTTAGCAACTAATCCATATGTCTATGTTATCTCTATGCCATAACATAATCCCTGCTATGGTAGGTCAGTTGTTTCACTAATCCAGACACTATATGCTTCACAGATATAAGTAATGGCTTCACTATAAGGGTAAAACACACAATTTTACGGGCAGGGTGAGTGGAAACCCCGCTGTAACAAACCAGTCTCTGCCTCTAGGGCTAACGGCTGACAACGGGCCCCAATGCTTTACAAACAATATATCTATGTTCAATAGACACAATCACTTCACGCGATTTGAGGTCCTGTGCTTTGGCACACCACACCACATGTAACGCAAATCGCGGTACCATGTGCGAAAGGGTCAATATGCAAGAATTCAGCTAGTACAAGACCTTACTCTCTTAGAAACTTTGCACTTTACAATTAACCCTTTGCAGCACTTTGACGCAAATTGTGTTCCATGTGGTTGTGCACGTAGACACACATTACGCAAATCACATGGAAAAGGAGGGGAAAAAATGCCAAAAATTAAGGTTTTGGTTGATTTGCGTCAAATTTTGTTGCGTTTTAGGGGGTGTCTCTCTCTCTCGAGGTAAGACCTTAGCAACACTGTAATGGCTCCTCCGAGCCTCTCCGTAGCGATAAAACTCAGTACCTCGCAAGCAGCCAGGCAGTAGCGTTGTTCCACATGTGTTGTCCCTTTAAATCTGCCATTTTCCCCCGCCCACCCGAGGCAGAAGCCATTATTGAAATACTGTGATTGTACAGTTTTTTTTTTTTACTATACTGTGAAGTGATTGTATCTATGGAACATAGATATATTGTTTGTAAAGCATTGGGGCCCATTATCAGCCATTAGGCCTAGAGGCTGGAGTCTGGTTTGTTATAGCGAGGTTTCCAGTTTCTTCACCCTCCCCGTAAATGACGTGAGTATTTTACCTTTATAGTGAAGCCATTACTTATATCTGTGAAACATATAGTGCCTGGATTAGTGAAATAACTGACCTGCCATAGCAGGCATTATGTATGCCATAGAGATACATAGAGATATGCCATAGTCGCTAAAGGAACAGGCGGTCATGTACGCCATAGAGTAAGGAAGGGAAAAACAGAGGAGTTTGGGATGGAATCATGTGATAGTGTTTTATATTGCACATGGTTTAGTGTGAAATATACGTATAAAATAGTGCAGCGAGTGTTCGTCAAGAAATATTGCGTGCATTGACTGACAGCGGAGACCTAGGGCAAGAAACAGAGATAAAAAATACGCCACACAATCACAGACTTCAGTGAAAAGGTATTGTACCAATCTCAGACAGTGCTATATTGCATATGGTTTAGTGTGGAATATATGTATAAAATAGTGTAGCGAGTGTTCACCGACAAATATTGCATCCATTGACTGACTTAGTGGAAAGTTAGTGCAAGGATCAGAGACAAGAAATACACCACTCAGCGACATATATGACATATATATATGTATGTCTTGCAGCGAATGTTCGTGGAGAAATCTTTTGTGTGCATCGCATGTGTTAGGCAAATGTAGTGCAAGGAGGAGAGAACTAATATGCCACATGCACACACACACACGCACACACACACACACACACACACACACACACACACATACCAGTAATGTTCCTGATTTACATAAATGATATGGTAGATGGAGTGAACAGTTACGCAAGTCTGTTTGGTGATGATGCAAAGATCTTGAGAAAGGTAGAGGTTGAAGGGGACTGTAAAATGCTGCAGGAGGATCTGGATAGGATACATGATTGGAGCCGGATGTGGGAAATGAAATTCAACGCAAAAAAATGTAAAATATTGTAAATGGGTAAAAGAACCAAGAGGCCATCATTGAATTATTTGATGGGTAATGAACCAATTAGAAATGCGAGAGAAGAGAAAGATTTGGGAGTGCTGGTCCAGGATAGTTTGTCACCTGAAAAGCACATAAGTAAGATAGTTAGAGAGACATATAAATCCTTGACCAATATAAGAGTGGCATTTCATTACATGGATGAGGAGAAGATGAAAAAATTGATAGTGTCCATGATCCACCCCAGGTTAGAATATGCAGCAGTAGTGTGGTCCCCACACAAAAAGAAAGATATAACCAAGATTGAGAGAATACAAAGAACAGCAACCAAGATGGTCCCCTGTCTGGCAGATTTGTTGTACAGAGAGAGGCTGGAAAGGCTGGATTTGCCTTCCTTAGAGGAAAGGAGAAAGAGGGGCGACATGATTGCAGTGTTCGGGACCATGATAGGAGTAGATAAAATTGACAGAGAAAATCTGTTTGTGTGGGATGAGAGGGTAACAAGGGGACATAGAATGAAACTAAAGAAGCCAAGCTGCTTGAAGGACATCAAGAAATATAGTTTTCCTTATAGATGCATAGACCTGTGGAATAGCCTGGACAAAGAGATCGTCCAGTCTAAAAACTTAAATGAGTTTAAGGCAAAATTTGACTTATTGAGAAACAGAGACCGGACCCCACGAGCGTAGCTCATTTCCTGTATATCACAATTAGGTAGATACACACACACACACACACACACACACACACACACACACACACACACATACACATACACACACACACACACTACATAACTCATCTTCAGATCTTCAGGTTCCTGCCAGCATCTCAGCACCTCTGGAAGAAGTGAGGTATCCATATTTTGTTGTTTTGTATATTGACCTATTTCTGTATTTCTATATTTTTTGCACAAATAAGTATTGTTTTTTTACATATAAACATATGAGATGGAAGAAAGTTCAGCTTCAGTATCAGTACCTAGCAAAAAGACTAGTGGTAATGTCGAGTTTCTGAGAGCACTATCAAAAAGCTTGATATTTTACGAGTATACTTTGAGTAAAAGATTTAAAATAATAAACCCTAACAAGTGAAAATATGTAGGTGTGGGTGATGCAGGGAGAGTGTTTTTATCTCGCTTGCGGGTGAGGAAGAGTATTCTATATTTGTCGTCCATTTACTCGAGAACTGTTGCACGTATTAATTTCTTGTAAGAACCATGATAAAAATTAGTGGGTTGTATGTATGTACAGGACATAACTATGTGATTTCTCTAATGAAAAGTCGTTGTTACGTAGGCGGGAACAGGCTTGGGTCAGGTACTTGGACTTAAGTAGAAAATTTTGAGTAATTGTACTTGAGATTTTAAAAATCAGTGTACTTGTACTTGAGCCAAATGTATTTGAAAAATTAAGTACTTTTAAGTACTTTTCAAGTACAGTACAGAAATAATCATATGAGGTACATTGCAGTAGTAATTAAATATAACTGCTTTGACTATGACATTAACCAGTTTATAATAAGTTATTTTAGTTCTACTGTTTGTCTTAATAAACAGTATGTATGTAAATTATTAAATAATAATAGTAATAATACTAAGTTTATCTTCATAGTACTATCTGGCAAGTCTTGTACACACATTTCAAGACTGAACGGGCAACAACGTGTTTACTTTCTTCCAGTCTGCAACCTGATCACTACTGTAGTTCAGTCTTTCAGTAGCCACCATTTTTTTTAATTTTTTTTATGTGTCCAACTCTGGGCATAGGCTTCACAACCTGCCATCAAGGCCCAGCAGTCCTCCTACATACCATACACCTCTACATGTCACCACTTACTCAGTAATCCCAATCAGCTTACCCATATCCCACACAAAGCCCTCTTCCTCCCATCATCCCCAGACATCACCTTCTGCTCCCCAAAACTTGTCCCCACAACATCCTGGAGAGTGGTCAGAACCCTTAGCTCTGACCACCTCCCAATCATCATCATTACCAAAACGAGAATCACCCCAGCTAGCCACAGACACACATACACTAATTATAAGAGAACCAACTGGGAGGCATTCACAGCGGAAGCAGAACAACACTTTAAAACATTAAACAGTACATCCATCACAAAAAAATTAAATAATTGAGAGACACAGGTAAAAACCTCTTTCAAGCTAAATATATCAATTTATCATACCGTAAACGAGGTAATGTTCCTCGAACCCAAATAAAAACAAAAGCAATCAAGACCAACTTGAAATAAAAAAATAGTCTACAAGGATCAGCCCCCAAGAAAACCAAAACAAATAACATCCTTATAAAAAGAATTCTAGCGTACTCAGCCATAAAAATTAAAGCAAATCCTCCACTTCTATACTCAGTATTAAATCCCGAAACAAGCTCCGATTCCCCTTCAGCAAAATCAAAGGGAGTACGATTAGTCTCAGCTAAACAGGTAGCAAACCACATAAAGACAACGGCAGTATAAACCAAATTATCCAAACATTCATCTGGAAACGAGTAAATAACTCTAGATCAAATCCGCCAACCAAAAAATAAAAGAAAGAAAAATTAAAGCAAGCCTTACCTCATAAGAAATAGTCTGAGCAACAGCGTGCAACCTCCCAAGCATAGAATACTTACAATTAGAAGCCCACCCTGCCCTTATAGTTGAATAGACTCCTAAACTTAAACAACACAGGAAAAATAAAACCTCAGTATTAAAATTCACCAACCCAGTCTGATAAGGCAAAATAGCCCAAACTAAGAGAGAGAGAAATAAACTGAACACAGGAGAAAAATAATACGGAAGAAAATTAGACATAGTAGGTACAGTCTGCTCTTTAGTAAATAATTTTACAGCATCAGCAAAAGGTTGCAATAAACCCATAAACCCAACAATATGAGGCCCCTTACGAATTTGAATGTACCCTAGAATTTTCCGCTCAAGAAGAGTAACAAAAGCCACCCCAATCAGTACACAAATAATTAAAACCAAATAATTTACTACGATAACTACAAACACAAAATAGTTAGCCTGAACTACTTGCTCGCCATCAATTTTTCCTCCTAATAGAAACAGAAAAATAAGCCTAGGCAAGATATGATATTCAACAAAATGAAACTATTTCAACTACCCAATCCTTTCGTACTAAGGCAGTTTTATTCTCTCTAGAAGATAGAAACCGACCTGGCTCACGCCGGTCTGAACTCAAATCATGTAAAATTTTAAAAGTCGAACAGACTCTCTTATAACTGCTGCACTATAAAGAAATTTTAATTCAACATCGAGGTCGCAAACTTTTCTTTCGATGAGGACTCTCAAGAAAAATAACGCTGTTATCCCTAAAGTAACTTAATCTCTTAATCTTTAAAAAGGATCATTTACTATCAAAAATATCTGTTTTCAATACAAAACAATTAGTTAATTATATCTCTGTTGCCCCAACAAAACACTACTCCAAGTACCTTTCCTTACACTAACAAACCAACCTGGTACGAGATACAATGTAAAGATTTATAGGGTCTTATCGTCTTTCCAGAACATTAAAGCCTTTTCACTTTAAAGTTAAATTCAATATTTTTTTTCTGAGACAGCTTATCACTCGTTCGACCTTTCATACAAGCCTTCAATTAAAAGACTAATGATTATGCTACCTTCGCACGGTCAGAAATACCGCGGCCCTTTAATTAATCAGTGGGCAGGCCAGACTTTGTAAATCTTCACAAAGACATGTTTTTGTTAAACAGGCGGAGACAACCTTTGCCGAGTTCCTTAAACAAACCTTCAAAATTTTATAAACCTTATTTATAAAAAAAATTCTCTTTAACACCTAAATTTTACTAATGATTTCATAATAACTATATATTTAAAGTTAAAATTTATTTTCCAATACCCAAGATAAAGAACTACTAAATTATTTATATTCTTTTATATTGGTTAAAAAACCTAGAAAAAACGGCCACTACTAAGCCTATTTTTAAAATATTTATTCATTTAAGTTCTATAACAGTTTATACTCGAAGAAAAAGCTCTACCCTTATCTTCTCTTTTTCGTAAGCTATTTAGCCATGAACACAAATTAAATTTGTTTCTCAGAAAACCAGATATTAAAGAGCTCGACTGACATTTCGCCTCTAACATAAAGTTTGAAATTTTTCTGCAACAAAAACTTCATCTCTAAATTAGCTATCTCTTTTTCGGGATGAATATTTATAAACTTAATTTTGAAAACCTATTATACACAAGATACAACCTTTTATATTTACTTTCTTTAATTTCCTCCTTACTAACTCTTCTTTCTTTCACAATACTCTCTACTTTCACCTCATTATTATTTCGATAAAATCTACTCCATAAAAAAAAAGAAAATTAGTTTTCCTAAAATTTCCACTTAACACTTAACGAAGATAAGACTTACAATTTCAAGACAGCCTACCTTTATAGACACTCTTCGGTGTAAACGAACTGGTTATCTCAAGCTCTATCTCGCTTTCCAGGTACACTTTCCAGTACACCTACTATGTTACGACTTATCTCATCATGACTCAACGAAAGCGACGGGCGATATGTGCACATTTTAGAGCTAAAATCAGGCTACCTTATTAAAATAACCTTACTTTTAAGTCCTCCTTCAGAATATTAATTCAAAAATCCATCCATTTTAACATAAATTTTATTGTAACCCATCTTAACCTAAATATATGCTGCACCTTGATCTAATATTCTAACGAAGTTATTTCAATAACTTATTCTATAGAAGTTATCTCAATGACGGTATACAAACTACAAAAAACAGGTAAGATTCTTCGTGGTTTATCGTTTAAAAGACAGGTTCCCCTAATCAGACTAAAATTCCGCCAAATTCTTTGAATTTAAAGAACATAACTATTACTAATCAGATATTAGCTTTTTTCTTAAAGGTATAATAGGGTATCTAATCCTAATTTATTTCCTTTGTTTATTAACTCATTAATTAAACCATATTAATTTATTCATCTCTTAAAAACTGATTTCACCCTCTATAAGACCAAAAAAATTATTAACAACATAAAATTTAAATATCAGCTTACTTTCCCTTCAAGTATAACCGCGACTGCTGGCACAAAACTTAGCCAGAGACAGATTCAGTTTACTTTTTCCAGCTTACACTGATACAAAAAATATTACACACTGAGATTCACCCAAGCACAGGATTTTTAACCCTACCTACCCTGGAACACTAAAAATTTTCATATGTTATTAACTGAAAAGCAAACACTCAAAGCAAGAATCAAACTCATATTTATACAAATTTTTTTAAAGAACAGTACGGCCGCCCCGGTGGCCAAGAGCAGTGAAGTAAAAAGTTTGGTCACAACGATTCTCCCTTGAAATTTCACCCTGTTATATAATTATATATCATATCGCCTTATGTACAAATTGACACCAAACTCAAGGGAAATGTAGAGCGACAGCCATACCCACTTGTGATCGCTCATAAACAGACGTTTCCATTATCGGTCCTGCTTATCTTTCCAATACCATATACACGAACTAGGGTCATACATATACACGCCGAATGAGATCAGGTCCTTATACTGCAGGGTTCTGTGCGGTCATATCTCGTATGGAAGGGGGTGCGGCTTGGCCTGTGGACCCCTTCACACATGCTCTCAACGGCTGTGTTCTCGGGGTCCACAGGAGCCTTACCTCTGGATCGGCCCCATAATTGTCCTTCTAAAATGGATCTTATGCCAGTACTTATGGTTAATATACAGGAGGTCTGAGTCAGGATTCTCTCATGCATACATAGTATCCCCTATTGTAGCTGGCTAGTGTATTGGAAAAGAAATTTTGTTTTAGCCAAAATTAACTAATTTTTTTTCAGTTTGTGGACAAAATTACAACAAAAAATATGCAGTAACTTTGATCTAAACACTTTTTAGGTCTCAAAATTGTTTTTAATTTTTTCGGAGCTACTTCTCTCCAAATCAATACAACTTTTTTAGATTCATTTTCAAAACCGTCCGCTTTCAAGCATGATAAGATTTTCCATAAAAAAAAAATAATAAATTTTACATAAATTTAGTCTAACTTTGATAAATAAACTGAAAAATTTAAACGTTTCCAATACACTAGTCAGCTATAATGAGGGGGCTATGTATTCATGAGAGAATCTTGACTCAGACCTCCTGTGTATTAACCATAATTACTGGCACAAGAACCATTTTAGTAGATCATTACAGAGTATAATCTAGAGGTAAGGCTCCTGTGGCGTAGCTACAGGCCAAGCCGCACCCCGTTCCATAGAAGACATGAGCGTATTTAGCTCCATTTGTGAAGCTCCAGCCTTTCTTCTTATATATTCACGTTTCTTAGTGTGAGTTTTTACTCTGAACTATTCCCTTCCTGATATTGAGGAGGATTGATATTAGGAAGCTTCCCTTCTCTCGACTAAGTATGCTGTCTGTCCTTGCCTGCCTTAACCCTGTGTCAATCGGTATGTAAGGGCATTTGAGCATGTATGTATACATATAACTAGCCAAAATAAGAGAAAGATTTTACTATGTAATTTTTTTTTTCACCCTCCAAAAAAAGTTTGAAGCAGGTTTAAAACCTAGCTGCCAAAAAAAAATAAAGATAATTTTTACTATTTAAAAAGCTAATAATTTTGTATAAGATAAGAGAAATAAACGGAGTTTAACCGCTTTAAGCAGAGATTAGAAGTCTCCCTTATAACCTATATCTCATAAAATTAAGCCAGTCCTAAAGGACGTCTTCTGAATGCAAATCAAATATTTTTTTAAAACTATGGCCTACCTTGTAAACAAAATAGCTATCTTCACTCAAGAGCCCCTTGCGCTCACTCGTAATAGAGGCCCAAAAGAAGAATTAAAATAAAAAATAACCCCACTCCTCTTCAAGAATAAACGTTAGATAACTCTAAAATATAAGCAACAGGAAGAATCAGGGTAATCTCCACATCGAAAATCAAAAAAATTACATCAATTACAAAAAATCGCAGAGAGAATGGTAACCGGGCAGAACCTTTAGGATCAGACCCGCACTCGTAGGGTGAATTTTTTTCTCGATCCATAACTGTCTTTTTAGCTAAAATAGAAGCTAAAATTATAACCACACATCTAATCAATAAAGTCAAAGCAGTAATAAATGATAAAATAAGCACTGTTTTTTCTAGCTACTTTTCTAGCCCTTGTAATTGGAAGTCACATATACTAAACTATACTAAAAAAAACTAAAATTCTAAAAGGAAAAGAATCTCCATGATAAGAGCTTAAATCTTAGGCATTTATCTGCCATTTTAGAATGAAGTGGCCGAAACTTGAAGGTATTAGACTGTAAATCTAAAGGTGACTAATTACTCCTTCATTAAACTCAAGGTTTAAAAGATTTTTACTTTTATTGAAAGCTTTGAAGGTTTTTAGTGTTATTAACTTAAAACCTTTAATTTTAACAAATATTTAGATGCTTAGCATGAAACCATATATGGTAGGGAATTTCACCTTATCTTAGAAGATCAAAACTTCTCGTGCCTATACACTAACATATACAATAAATCTCAGTGAATACTCACATTTTTAGATTTGCAATCTAACGTCTTAACAATTCCACTATGAGATTTTAAATGCAACGATGGTTTTTCTCAACAAATCATAAGGATATCGGAACTTTATATTTTATTCTAGGAGCCTGAGCTGGAATAGTAGGAACCTCTCTAAGATTAGTAATTCGAGCTGAACTAGGTCAACCCGGAAGATTAATTGGAGATGACCAAATCTATAACGTTGTCATAACCGCCCACGCTTTTATTATAATTTTCTTCATAGTTATGCCTATTATAATTGGAGGATTTGGAAACTGACTTGTCCCTTTGATGTTAGGAGCACCGGACATAGCATTCCCTCGAATAAACAATATAAGATTTTGACTTCTGCCCCCCTCATTAACCCTACTTTTAACTAGAGGAATAGTAGAAAGAGGTGTTGGAACAGGATGAACTGTTTACCCCCCCGTTGTCAGCAGCTATCGCTCACGCCGGAGCGTCTGTTGATCTAGGAATTTTTTCTCTTCACTTGGCTGGAGTCTTCTCTATTCTAGGAGCAATTAACTTTATAACTACAGTTATTAATATACGACCACGTGGGATGACAATAGACTGTATACCACTTTTTGCTTGATCAGTATTTATTACTGCAATCTTACTTCTAATTTCCCTGCCAGTTCTAGCTGGAGCCATTACAATGCTATTGACAGATCGTAATTTAAACACTTCATTCTTTGATCCAGCAGGTGGTGGAGATCCAGTCCTTTACCAGCACTTATTCTGATTCTTTGGTCATCCTGAAGTTACATTGTAATTCTACCTGCATTCGGTATAATTTCTCATATTGTTAGCCAAGAATCAGGGAAAAAGAAGCTTTTGGAAGATTAGGAATGATTTATGCCATATTAGCTATTGGTATTCTTGGATTCGTAGTTTGAGCTCACCATATGTTTACTGTAGGAATGGACGTAGACACCCGAGCATACTTTACATCAGCAACAATAATTATTGCGGATCCAACAGGAATTAAAGTTTTTAGATGGCTAGGAACTCTTCACGGAACACAAATTAATTACAGACCTTCTATATGTTGAAGATTAGGATTTATTTTCTTATTTACAGTTGGAGGTTTAACAGGAGTAGTTTTAGCTAACTCTTCAATTGATATTATTTTACATGATACCTATTACGTTGTAGCTCACTTCCACTACGTACTCTCGATAGGAGCTGTATTCGGAATTTTCGCAGGTCTAGCGCACTGGTACCCTTTATTTACCGGATTAGCACTAAACCCCAAATGACTTAAAATTCATTTCTGCACCATGTTCCTAGGTGTAAACATAACTTTTTTCCCTCAACATTTCTTAGGATTAAATGGAATACCTCGACGGTATTCCGACTATCCAGATGCTTATACGGCTTGAAATGTTTTATCGTCACTAGGATCTATAGTTTCTCTAGTTGCCGTATTAGGATTCATTATTATCATCTGAGAAAGACTAGTCTCTTACCGTGTAGTTGTGTTCTCAATGTATCTACCTACTTCTATCGAATGAGAACACTCATACCCTCCAGCTGATCACAGATACATGGAAATCCCTCTAGTCTCTAACTTCTAAAATGGCAGATTAATGCGCTAGGCTTAGGACCTACGGATGAGAATACATTTCTCTTTTAGAACGACTTATGGCAACTTGAAGGCGCTTAGGATTACAAGACAGAGCTTCTCCCCTTATAGAACAATTAATCTTTTTTCCATGACCACATAATGGTAGTTCTCATTCTTATTACAACTCTTGTAGGCTACATGATATCAAGACTATTTTTTAACTCTTTCATCAATCGATTCTTGCTAGAAAACCAAACAATCGAGATAATTTGAACTGTTCTTCCTGCCCTAATCTTAATTTTTATCGCTTTACCATCATTGCAACTACTCTATCTTCTTGATGAAGTTAACAACCCAAGTGTGACCTTAAAATCTATTGGTCACCAATGATATTGAAGTTATGAGTACTCCGACTTCTCCCAACTAGAATTTTATTTGTTTATAGTTCCAACTGATGAACTAGGAGAAGCTGGATTCCGCCTACTAGACGTTGATAACCGAGCTGTCCTACCGTTTAACACACAAATTCGAGTTTTAGTAAGAGCAGCTGATGTAATTCATTCTTGAACAGTACCTGCCCTAGGAGTTAAAGTTGATGCTATTCCGGGCCGCTTAAACCAAATTAGATTTCTAATTTCCCGACCAGGATTATTCTATGGTCAGTGTTCGGAAATTTGTGGTGCCAATCGTAGCTTTATACCAATTGTAGTAGAAAGAGTTTCCGTTAAGTCTTTTTTGTCATGAGTTACATCATCTGATGAAGCATAACTTTTATCTCACCAGATGACTGAAGTTTAAGTGTTGGTCTTTTAAACCTATTATAGTATAATTACTTCTGGTGAAAGTTAAAAAGATAAGCTAAGTTTAAGCTATTGGGTTCATACCCCACTCATGGGCACTTTTCCCTCTTTTTAATTTACCCCTTGACATAAGGTATAGTTCTTTTTAGAGATTGACGCTGATAATGTTAATTCTGTAGCTTAAATGCTATCTTTACCTCCCAACAAAAGAAACAAAAATAATTAGCTTTATTAATTAAGGGAACCCCTCTTTTGAATTTACTTCTCCTTACCCATCTTATTATTTTTCTCTACATTAGTATCAGGAACCATTCTTTCGGTTTCATCCTCTTCATGGTTTAGAGCCTGAGTAGGTCTAGAACTGAATCTTTTGTCATTTATTCCACTGATAATTACTAAAAGTAACCAATATTCCTCAGAAGCTACCTTAAAATACTTCTTAATCCAAAGTCTAGGATCTTCTTTAATTATCTTTTCAGCTTCCTTTATATTAGTTTATCTTAAAATCTCTACAGTCATTCTGTTCTGTGCCCTGATCCTGAAACTTGGAGGTGCCCCGTTCCATTTCTGGTTTCCTCAAGTTATGGGAGGCCTACTCTGACCGCAAGCCATAATTTTGATAAGAATCCAAAAAATTGTCCTATCTAGCAAGAATAAGGATAATAGAAACTTATTTTTCTTTAGCCAGAATATTATCAGCCGTTGTTGGAGCAGTAGGAGGTATTAACCAAACCTCCCTACGTAAAGTTCTAGCCTTTTCTTCAGTCAATCATATTGGTTGAATACTTTCTTCCATTTTAGTTAGAGAAACAACTGTAGGAATCTATTTTATATTTTATTCACTAATTTCTTTATCCATCGTTATCCTTTTCCACTACAAGCAAGCCTTCCATTTCAACCACTTATTAACATTTAATTTCCCTATTGAAGTAAAACTGCTAGTATTTTTCTCCTTATTATCTCTAGGAGGCCTCCCCCCTTTTACCGGCTTCGTCCCAAAATGGTTAGTCATCCAAGAACTAGCAAGAACAAGAAACTTTATTTTACTAATTGTTCTCCTAGGTTCCGCCCTTTTAACCCTTTACTTTTATCTCCGAGTTTCGATTATATCCTTAACTCTGAGGTCCCCTAAATTAGTTATTTCCATTCCTAACAGACAAAGATTTAAATGAATCTTACCATACCCGATGTTCATTAACTTCTTTGGGTTGCTAATCCCATTTATAGTAATGATCGTCTGGTTGATTAGTTAAATTATAATAATATAGGCTTGTCAAGCCTAAGTTATCCTAAAAGGATATCACCCGATTCCACAAATAGCCCCTATTTTATGACTAAATTTAACCGTTATATTTCTTTCTACATTTATCATTTTTATTATTATAAACTACTTTATCAAAATCCCTAGAAAAATTAGCCCTAAAAAAGAAACAATTTTCATTAGAGAAAAAACATGAAAGTGATAGCAAGACTGTTCTCTGTTTTTGAACCCTCTTCTGGTTTAATAGACCTAGAATTAAACTGACTCTCCACCTTTCTGGGACTAATATTCATGCCATATCTATATTGAGTGTCCCCATCCCGGTGATCCATTACCTGATATAAACTAAACATAACCCTACATCAAGAATTCAAAAATATTCTTGGACCAACACAGCAAAAAAGGACCATTATCTTCGTCTCCTTATTTTCATTTATTGTTTTTAACAATTTTCTAGGCCTTTTGCCTTATGTGTTTACAAGATCAAGACATCTAGTTATAACCCTAGGTCTTGCACTACCACTCTGGTTAACCTTTATAATCTTTGGTTGATTTAACCATACCCAACACATGTTCGCTCATCTAGTCCCCCAAGGAACACCCGTTGCCTTAATACCTTTTATAGTATTGATTGAAAGAATCAGGAATATTATTCACCCTGGAACTTTAGCAATACGATTAATGGCTAATATAATAGCAGGACACCTTCTGCTAACGTTTCTAGGGGGAACTGGTCCCTCCCTTACATCCTACCTCCTGGTATTGCTGTTTATTGCTCAGATTTTACTTCTCCTTCTTGAGTTTGCTGTTGCAGTTATTCAGTCTTATGATTTTGCAGTTTTAAGAACTTTATTTGGAAGAGAAATTAACTAATGGCATCATCACATGGACACCACGCTTTTCACTTAGTAGAAATAAGACCATGACCTTTAACCGGGTCAATCAGCGCAATAATACTGACTACAGGTCTAGTCAAATGATTTCACCAATTTAACCCTGATCTCCTTATCCTAAGATTTATTGCTGTTATTCTTACTATAATCCAATGATGACGAGATGTAGTTCGGGAAAGAACCTTCCAAGGACTACACACTAGAGTAGTAGTAGCAGGGCTACGATGAGGTATAATTTTATTTATTGTGTCAGAAGTTTTCTTTTTCTTCTCATTTTTCTGAGCATTTTTCCACAGAAGTCTAGCCCTAGCTGTAGAAATCGGTATAACCTGGCCACCTAAAGGTATCGTCCCATTTAATCCATTCCAAATTCCCCTCTTAAATACTATTATCCTCTTATCCTCAGGAGCTACAGTAACATGAGCCCATCATGCTATTGTAGGATCCAATCATAATGAAGCTCTCCAAAGACTCGGCATTACCGTATTTCTGGGTCTATACTTTACAGCCCTACAAGCTTTTGAATACTTTGAAGCCCCATTCACCATCGCCGATTCAGTTTTCGGTTCTTGCTTTTTTGTGGCAACAGGCTTCCATGGTCTTCACGTAATCATCGGAACAACTTTTTTAATAGTATGCTTGTACCGCCTTTACATATGCCATTTTTCTCCAACTCATCACTTCGGATTTGAAGCAGCCGCATGATACTGACACTTCGTAGACGTAGTTTGGTTATTTCTTTATATTTTCATTTATTGATGAGGAGGATAACCCGATTTAGTAAATAATTAGAAAGCGAAGTTTTGCACAATTATACAATTATACAAAATGCAGACAAAAGACACATCCCTAGAGGCAATAGAAAAAGACACAACCCCAACTTCACACCAGAAATTCAAGGCCTCATCAGACAACGGGACACTCCACGACACTCCCGAACACCCCATATACATGACATTGTACAACAAATACAAGAACTCAACACTCAGATAAACAATAAAATATTAGAACAGCAAACACTAAATTGGAATAATTATCTTCAAACACTTGATCACAAAACAAGCACAGCAAACTCTGCAAAACACTAAACAGTATCACACTCATCAACAGCAGCACTTCACAATCACATGGTGCCATCACAGCAACAGACACCATACCTTCAAACAAACAACAAGCAAACACTCTCATCAATCACTTTTCACATGTCTGCCATCTAAACCCCCATCATGACGACCGACGTATCATCCGACGTAAGAGACAGTTCCCCACAGACCCAGACTTCACACCTTTCAGTTACAGCCAGACGAAGCACATCATCAGCAACCCCAAGCACTCATCTGCCTGTGGACCAGACAACATAAGCAACATACACCATAAACACCTTGGACCACAGGGCATACAAGCACTCACCAACATATTAAACTACAGCTACTCACACAACATAATACCCAACATCTGGAAGCATAGCATTATCATCACTATCCCCAAACCCAACAAAGACCCCACGTTACCTGTCTCACACCACCCCATCACACTTCTCTGCACCCCCTCCAAAGTTTGAGAGACTGGTACTACAACAAGTAACACCTCACACCCCCCTAGCCCCATCACAACATGGTTTTAGGCCACTACACTCCACAAACACAAGCTTACAGACCTTTGACAGAGAGTTTTTGATGACATGAATTCAGCTAGGCCACCACACAGAACACTCCATGTCACACTAGACATTAGTAAAGTTTTTGATTCCATCCCCCGCCACAACCTCACAAATAAAATATTCAATGCAAACATGCACAGTAACACAAAAAGATGGCTGGCAAACTACTTAGCAGACAGATGTGCACATGTAACTTTTGCTGGTCAGTCTTCGAACATCAGAAACTTCACAAATGGTGTCCCCCAAGGATCTGTTTTGTACCCTACACTCTTTAACCTATACATGCATGACATACCCTCACCCCATATACCACAGATACATATAGGTTCCTATGCAAACAACATAACACTTACATGTACACACTAAAACACAAACACAGCCGCACACATCCTCCAACCTTACCTCAACACACTACACGAATGGTTCACTACAGACAGGCTCAAAATAGCCCCAGCCAACTCTACAGTGACCCTTCTCACAAACTGGACAGCAGAACACAGTCACATGCCACACCTCACCATAAACAAGACTCCCCTACCACACACACACACACACACACACACACACACACACACACACACACACACAAAATCCTTGGTGTAACATACAATACATCATTGTCATTTAAACAACACATCACAAACATCAAAAGTAAATTAACACCTAGACTCAATGTCTTGAGGTCACTTGCCCATACAACATTTGGACACAACAAAGAAACCACCACCACAGTATACAAACAATATATTCGTTCAGTGATGAACTATGCAAGCCCTGCTTGGGCTCCTAACCTCACTAAAACACACTATAACACTCTTTAGACCATTCAAAACAAGGCCCTAAAAGTAATCACAGGCTGCACAGCTACTACACCTACAGATCATCTACACCAAGAAACCAAAGTCCTCAAAGTCAAGGATCATCTTGTCATGAGAGGCACCCAAATTCTCACTGCAGCCTCCACAAACCCACAACATCCACTACACTACATGGCAGCACATCTACACACACCAAGGAACATCAAAACAACACCCAGCACACGATATCATACACAAATACTGTCATCTCTTCCCCCCTCCCCACCTCAGACCAGCTTCCAGAAACATATTCATAATCAAATCACTCGCCATTCCATTCAGTGACTTAAAGACAACACAGAGCTCATGCACGGCCTCCTGATATCCATCCGTCTGAATGCTATCTCCCTCGTGAGGACAGGGTCCACCTGGCCAAGCTGAGATGTGGGCATCATCCATCCCTTTTAAGTTATCAGAAGAGGCTGGATGACTCCGTCGTTGACGCCTGCCCAGTATGTAACACAGCACTTCATACAATTAAGCACATTATGGAAGACTGCATTGCACACAATCATCTATGCCAACAACACAAACATGCACTCCTTGAGAGCTCTGTGGGAAAGCCCGGTCTCGGCCATGGCCTTCCTTAGGGACTCGGGACTGTTCGGCCAGACTGCCTAGGGAACAACTACTACTACTACATGTCACCACTTTGGTGCTAACACCCACTGTCCATATTGAATACATGCTAGGGCTGTCTCATATAGGACTGGTGTATAGCAATTGGTGGGGGTATTTTTACAACATGTCGGCGGGTCTTCTAGTTGATCAGTAAAGCCTGATTTAATGAAATTCATTTCCTTAAACAGTTCCCTTCCCGTAGTGGGGATTTGAACCTGGGTCCGTTAGGACTGTAGGCCACCTCTCTGCCGATTGAGCCACAGGCATTCAGAGCATTACGAGTGGCATCATGGCATCACCTCAGGATTCAGGCATATGGAGCCACTTCAAATTACCAGGAGATACTACTGGATCATTCAAGGCCATTTAACCCGTATGTGCCTGGTGTATCTAGCTGAAAGTGACCACCCATGGGGGGCTGGGTAGGTTTTTTAATAAAATGTTGCGAAATTTTCGTGTGCTACCATCCATAAGCACTGAAATTAGCTGGATATTGTGCTGTACATATACCAAGATTGACTTTCATATTGAACACCACCGATGACCTGACCTCCATTTTGTATTGAGGTTTTGTCGTATGGCCACTGGCGTGGCTAACTCTACTTTGGCCTATAAATACAAATTTGTCAGAACATGGCTCAAGAAAGTATGTTTTAAGACAAAAAGATTTTGGTCAATTATGGATTTTTTGGTATTAAAACATGGCAAATAAATGTGAGATAACCAGTCCTATAACAAGTTGCAAACTTTAACTTCTGTAATTGATAGATTTAGAGCAACCACAAACGTTTTACAATGTGGGCATTAAATGCACCATCCACCCGGGCCTCTCACAGGTTGAGTTTAATACAGTATTTGTTAATGTTTAATTTTTTGCCATTATTGCTTACTGGGCCAGTCATTAATTTCAAACTAAGGAAATATATTTTTCTTGCATATTTTTCTAAACTGCAAATATCAAACTTTTTGTTTGTAGCACAAATCTACTTTGAGTTATTAAAATTTGTATTATCAGTTAAATTAGAAAATTTACTAGAATTTGTATCATTACCTTTACCTTTGAGCTGGCTCACTTCTGATCACCTTCACTCACTAAGCCCTATGGGCATCTCTTGCCACCCTTCGGGTAGATCTTCACCTCTCTTGGGCCCTGTGGGCCGAGGTTCACTGTCTAAAATCTGGGAACAACACAGATAACTACTTTTGAGGAGGGTTAACCATATTCATTTTAGTAAGATCACTGTAATATGTTGATATTTGCTACTGAATTTGAAAAAATACATGTCTATAAAAAAATAATAGTCTGTTGAAATGTACTTTTACTTAAGTACATTGGCAAGTACTTGGACTTGGACTTATGTACTAGGCAAATCTTCTGTACTTGTACTTGTACCTTTCTTCAGTACTCTTACTTGTCCACAAGTATTGGCACAAGTACTTGGACCCATGCCTCGGCAGGAATATAACGGTTATTGTGCTTGCATGACAAAAATGCTTCCGGCCATGAGTACCCTGTAGTTTTTTGCGATTTACTCGGAAACTATGAGGCTTATCAAAATCTGCGGGCACCCCAAGAAAGCTCATGAAATTCTACACAAGATTATGTAATAAAAATATAACATGTTCGAGAAAACTTTTGCAGTAGAGCTCCCTGAACAAAAAAAAAAAGATAAAATGGCTTTTCGTTTTTGGCTATTTTCTCGAAAACTACAAATCGAATCACAACCGGACAAACCTCATTAGAAAACTAATGAAATTCTCTATCAAAACTTCTAATAACATTTTTCTGTATGATGGAAAACATTCAAATTAGGATGTTGTGAAGTGAGATGGATGTTCTGAAATGTTTATTAATGTTTATTCCTTTCTCTCACTCTCTCTCTCTCTCTCTCTCTCTCTCTCTCTCTCTCTCAGCTGGAACAAACATTGGCAAATAAAATGATGTGGGTTTCATGGTAATACATAGAGGTTTGGGAGGCGAAAATAAGGCGAGAATACATGTTTTTAGTGGTGCCCGGGCTGCCTGTCAGGGAGGGCAGGGGAAGAAAATCACGTGCTGCAAAACTTACTAAAACTTATTGTGCACCAGGTTATTGGTGAAGTGGCTGCCTCAAAAGTCACCCCTGTGGCCCGTAGTCTGTCATTTTGCCTATGTACTATGGAACATTAACCCGCCGAGTCCCACCTACATATGATGCACGTCGCTACTTTTTTCCGCGGACAGACCCACCAACGTGCATCGTACGTCACTCAATTGCAAGGCCCATTGTGTGCACATTTTTCAACATTCGCGGGTGATTTTTGGTAGGCATATGTGGGAGACCTTCCTCTACTTGCTGTCAAGCGGGGATACTGCCTGGCCCCACCTAACCCCACCCTCCCCCTCCCCCACACACTGGGCATTCACCAGTTAGCAGTAACCTGGCCAGTAAAGGTATGTTGCCCCACGGTCTCTCCAATGATGAAATTCATGGTGAAAGTGATTCCTGAGGTGGAGAACAAAGAAACAAAGAAGCTGGAGGTAGAAACAAACAAAATGATGAGGTGGTAATGGCATAAAGGAAGGTGCCATATACTGAGGTTTTGGGTAAGTGAACAATGCTTTTATCGCCTATATTGTTGTGTGAAAACCAATATAGACTGTACTACACATAAATTGTTACCACATAAATAAATAAATACGTAATTTAAAGTGGCTTGAATTAGTTTACCCTTCCATAGTTCATTTTCGAAGGAAAACGTAAGGCTGAATGACACCTGTGTCAACATTTTTAAGCTAAGGAGGGTGATTTCTCTATGAATTTTCAATGTTTCTCGCCAAAAGCGGAGGTATGAGCAAAAAAAAAAAAAAGAAAGTTGAAAATCGGTCGGGATCTGGAGGTAGGCTAGGTAAAAAACTGGTCGGAACTGGGCGGGTTAAACACATGTACATAGTACATGTGTACATATAACCCATACAGTAGCCCTTAAGTAATCAATGCAGGAAAGACATAGTTGGCTTGAAGAGATGGGGTTCCGAGGCAGGGCGAGGCAGTTATGGTGCCCTGGCCTCATCACTCTCCACACTGCCTGACTCCATCACACCACCATCACCACCAACATGCTTCACATCAGTCATGAACCCCCTCAAATGCTGAGGCAGACACAGGATGCACTACCAACGTTATCCCCCGCTGCTGTTGAGGGCACTGTGTCTTCATTTTGTTGTGGAGTAAAGACGGTTGTTATCAGAGTCTGATGCCTTCGGTTCACTTCCTTGGCATGCCTGTCTTGGTAGTAACAGTGGCTATTTTCTATGGCATCCCAAACCTCTTGAGCTCTCACTTTACAGTTTTTGTTCATTGTCATTTGATCTTTAAACTCATCAAAGGCAGCCAGGATTTTGCTTATGTTTTGGATCAGTAGAGCTTCATTATCCATGGCCATGGCTTGTGACGTAGTGGATGCCCGCTATGTCACACGGCATGCTGATGTTATGACCCACATCTCTTCCCCACACGCTCTACAAGAGTAGGTTGCACTCTGCGGCAGGACGACTGACTCGGCTCACTTGGTCGTCCCAATTTTGCGTTTTCAAAGTCAATTCGTGCCTAACCGATTAGTCTCTCCTCCACCCCCCCATTGCGCTCTAGGCATTTCACATCATAGAAACTCACATATTAAGTGAAAGGAGTATATATATAATGCTCTTGTACTTGCACAGAATTTGTCTATTTTATGATATATAAAGGGCCTAATATGCCGTATGAGTCACTCAGCAGTGAGGGCGGGCATGCAGGACAATATATAATGCTCATGTACTCGCACAGTATTTGTGTCTATAATATACAAAGGGCCTAGTGTACCATATGAGCCACTCAGAAGTGAAAGCAGACAGGCCCCAAAATAAAAAACGAAACTTTTTTCTTTTTCTTTTTTAATAATAATAATAATAATAATAATAATACAGGCACCGTGCCCATGATGCAGTTAGTATATAGCATGCATAGCTGTTGATCAGGTTCAGAATGTAGAATGAGTATAGTATGTGATGTGGGCCCAGACTTGCCCAAATCACTTTCAGCTATTGCATATGCCCCTCCTTCCTGTATCACATGGCATGTACCTTCTCAGAGACCCACCATATACTGTACCTCACCCTCCTTCATGCCAAGTCCATCTACTATCACTGTTCATTTTAAATACAATAATTTATACACATGTTTATGAATGTGTTGTTAGGCCAATACAGTATTGTGAAAGATTAAGGAAAGCATCTACTGCGAGTCTTCAGATATGGCCCAGAGGAAGGAGCTGGCTTAGTCCTTCTTTCCTCATAGAGTCAGTGTGATCCAGAAAGTGATTTTCCATAATGCTCAGAATGTTGCTGACCAAATTACTGCATTACAGTTGAGCTGACTATTACTTTTATGACACTGGCACTTGTCTGCCATCACTTCTGTCATCATTCATCATCACTGTATGCCCTTTTTTCATCCACAGGTGGGGTGAGATGGGGCCCAGAAATATGAAAATAATAAAATCTTGACAGGGAGAACAAATCAACAGCATACCCAGTTAAATTTTGGCACACATTTAGTCACTCATCATTCAAGTCCTGAAATTCTCATATCACTGTCTCAGATTCAGGTCTTTCCATATGTATATACAATACATCATCATTTCAGTACCTGACATTCTTTCTGTTTTGTGTTTGCTTCAGAGGAACAGCACACTTCTTGGGTTCCATTTACAAGATTGCAGCTGGTCAGAGCAACCTACAAAGTAGTGATCAGCAGCAGTCAAACACTTACTGGCAGGAAGTATACCTCACTGTTGGAATGGAGACTTTACCCCTCTCAGACATCACTGGTCGCTGTGCAGTATTGGAATCACGGGACTACACCCAGCGTGAGTTGCTTCTTGGTTTTCCGCTTATAGTCAGTTTATTTTTACCAGATGGGGAACTGGGCTGCTCCAATAACATATATAATATACCATAACCCATAATTTTGAGGTCACAATGAGTCTTCTGTATTACTAGTAAAATAAATCCTCCAGTCAAATTAAAACAATCGAGGTTGGTTATTCTGGAGTATGCAGTATCTGTTCGTACCACTTGATGCCATACTTCCTTCAAGATTATAAAACTAAAGAAACTCTGGAGAGTATTTTGTCTTCTGTTACAGTATGATGCCTCACTTACTTCAAAAGTATTAGGTTGTAGATAGTCTAGCGACTATGTTTGATCTTTTCTTACTACCTCATGCCTCACATCCGTATTATTAAATTGTCTTTTGCAAATGGTTATGCATGTGAGCTGGAGCCAAGATTCTGAAGGCCTGAATAATGTGTGAGTTAATCATCAGCATCCAGACCTCCTTTCCCATCCTAAGGCAGAGTGAGGAGTAGCAGTGTCCAGATAGCCCAAATTTGCCCAGTCCAGTGGGCCACACTTCCATTCACTCACCATTCAAGCCCCCGGAATCCTGGGTGTATCGGATATGCCAAAGACATTCACCATGTTCTGTAGCTTCACATAAACATATCCGATAGAGTCAGTCCGGACTCGGCCATGTTAAAAAGGGGTGCCAAATCCCTGATCATGCACTTCTCTTCACAACGTTCATCCAGCCAGCTCAATTTCTTGTCAGTTCCTTAGCCTCACTGACTTCCAAACCTCTCTTCCTAACACATTCATCCACCATATCTCTTCACCTTGGCCTACCTCATCTCCTCCCTCCTTTAGATTCTCTCAGATATACCTTTTTCACCACTCTGTTGTTATCCATTTTCTCCACATGACCATGCTATCTCAGTACACTTTCTTCAATTCTGGTGTCCACAGACTTCCTCACTCCACATCTTTCACGAGTCACAATATTTCGTATCTTATCCACCCTCTGTATTCCACATACATTCCTCAGCAGTCCCATCTCCTCTGCTCTTACTCTTGACTTTTCATTTTCATACTACACCTTCATGTCACATCTATATGTTAAAGTTGACACTAACACTCCTTCATGTAAGCCTCGTGCAGCTGCAACACTCAAGCCTCTGTTTCATATCAAGGCCTTCATTGCACCAGCTACTTTCCTTCCTTGTGTCACTCTGCTTTCCACTTCTTTTGCACATTTTCCTCTCTTTCCTATCACTGTACCCAGGTATTGGAACTCTCTCACCAATTCCAATCTCTCTCCATTCACTGCAACATCTCCCAAGTGAACTTGTCTCTCAATAACCATCACTTTACTCTTTTCTACATTTACTCTCAAGGCACGATGCTCACAGACATCAGCAAAACTCTGGACTAGCCTACAAAGTTCTTGTCCGGTATTTGCAAGTAGTACTGCATCATCAGCATATAACAAATTTGAGATATTCCATCCAGCACCATTAATTACTAACCCCATCCCCCTCTCCATTACTCGTGTTTTTACTTCTCTCATCACCCCATCCATATATATATTGAACAACCATGGGGACATCACACAACCTTGTAACACACCCACACCAATCGTGAATCATTCACTTAGATGCCCATGTGTGAGTTAATGTGTGCAGATATCTAGAGCAGGTGATAGTACAGTACTGTCTTAGCAGAATGAGTACGGCCATGAACAATTTGCCACAAGGGTGTGGGAAGTAACTCCATTTTATGCAGTGTTTGTGTTAAGTGGATGCATAAGGTATGTAGTGGTATTAGAGATAGGCTGCAAAATAATTATTTTGAGTGTGTTGTATGTAAAGGAGAGCATACAGAAGGAAAGCAGCAGCAAGAGATGATTAATCTTACTGGAGAGTCTCTTGAATGTGTGGATGATTCTTGTTTTATGGTGGATGTGATACTTGCTGGAGGTGGAGATGGAAGTAGCTCAGTAGCAAGGGTAAAGAGTGGTCAGAAGAAGTTTAGGTAGTTGTTGCCTCTCCTTACATGGAGAGGGCTCTCTCTTTCTGAGCTAAGGGGTTCTTATGTGCAGCATGCTTTAGGAGTGTAGTAGGAGTAGTAGTAGTTGTTTCCTAGGGCAGTCTGGCTGAACAGCCCTCAGTCCCTAAGGAAGGCCACAGCTGAGATCGGGCTTTCCCATAAAGCTCTCAGGGAGTGTATGTTGTGTTGTTGGCATAGGTGATTGTGTGCAATGCAATCTTCCATAATGTGCTTAACCCCTTAACCGCGGGTCGTCACTTTCGTGATGGTCGGGTGCAGTGGATCATACCGCGGGGCTTCACTTGAGTGACTCTGTGTTATTTTTAATTCCCTCGGGCTTTCAGGTGGAGACTTGTATCGTCTATCAGCACTGCCAATGTCCAACAATAGTCAGAGCTGCTAATGTCATCAGTACTCCCATCCATTGTTGACAATTTAGCCATTTTCCCCCATTCTAGACTCCCCTCTCTACCTCCCCTCCATTACCCTCTCATGTCGTCTGCTCAGCCGCTCTGCGCTAAGTAAATCTTCCCCGGATTTTTCCGCTGTTTTCATCCATTGAAATGAGCCCTATGCCCTATTCTTTACAAAATAGTATATATATAAAAAATAAGGTAATTTTTTATAGTGCCATACACCTGGAATTGGCTAATTATCACTTGGCAACATCCAACCTGCACTCGTTCGTTAATTTCCCCTGCTTTTTTTTCCCGTGAAATATGCTGTATGAGCTACTCTCGTAATATAAATGTATACAGGGTGTAACGCAACGTATCACAAAAACTTACACCAATGATCTATCGTGTAATTCTGAGTATATTTTGTTCTATAAACATATACTCTTTGTGACCCCAGTTCAGTACCCAGCATTAGGCTGTTTGAGTGTAAAAGTTTCGTGGGTTCCAGGTGTCATAGGGTTGGAGCTTCGCAGGGTGACGGGAGACAAGTATTATTAGCTTATTCTGTACTGCACTTGAAAATCCCATATCCTATCAGTACAAACGAGTTTGAAGAAGAAACTCTACGTAGTCTATTGATTCTTTAACATAAAGTCATGCATTCCTGCAATTCTTTTGCACAAATCAACTGTAATTAAGGATTAAATTCAAATTTTATGGATTGCACGGGAGTACGGAGGGAGGAGAGGCTGGTGTATTGTTGCCAGTTATGTAATGTTTGGTTTGTGGGCTATTGCTACCAGCATTATCATAACACCCACAGCTCATTTAATGAAACAGCATTATTGTACAGCGAGATTAGCGTCACTTTAAGTCAGGAAGAGTATTATTTATTGCAATCTTTTATGCTGCAAGTAAACGTGGCACCATTGGGTATCTCCACCTGTATTCCCTGGCTGTAGCACTGGCATTACCATCCCAGAATACATAAAAATAGACGATATCTGCATATTCCTCATTTCTGTACGTACGTGGCATGCTGTTTCATGAACAAGTGAAGCTGAAACCAGTGAACAACTGAATGTGGAGAATAGTATTTGAAGTGTGTGCTTGGCCTGCAAGTTTTCCCATTCGAATGACACTGTGGACGCAGGGTTGCCAAATCCTAATTATCAATCTTGCTAGTGTAGCCCTGAAAACTTGCTAAAATGTCGCTAGATAGTAAACACCGCAAAATATCGCTAGAAAAGACGATTAATCACTAGAATATCACCTAAAAATGGCAAAAATATCCAGAATGTAGCTAGATATCATGTTGCCAGATGTTAAATCGTGACGCTAGGTAGAAACAAAAAATAGGTCTGGCCGCAAAGTCGTTAAATTGGCAACCCTGCTTCATTATTCTCAAGTCACCTTCATATGAAAGCAATGGTGCCACGTGTACTTGCAGCATAAAAGATTGCAATAAATAATAATCTTCCTGACTTAAAGTGACGCTAATCTCGCTTTACAATAATGCTGTTTCATTAAATGAGCTGTGGGTGTTATGATAATGCTGGTAGCAATAGCCCACAAACCAAACATTACGTAACTGGTAACAATACACCAGCCTCTCCTCCCTCCGTACTCCCATGCAATCCATAAAATTTGAATTTAATCCTTAATTACAGTCGATTTGTGCAAAAGAATTACAGAAATGCATGACTTTATGTTAAAGAATCAATAGACTACATAGAGTTTCTTCTTCAAACTCGTTTGTACTGATAGGATATGGGATTTTCAAGTACAGTACAGAATAAGCTAATAATACTCGTCTCCCGTCACCCTGCGAAGCTCCCACCCTATGACACCTGGAACCCACGAAACTTTTACACTCAAACAGCCTAATGCTGGGTACTGAACTGGGGTCACAAAGAGTATATGTTTATAGAACAAAATATACTCAGAATTACACGATAGATCATTGGTGTAAGTTTTTGTCATACGTCGCGTTACACCCTGTATAAGAAAGGAAGGGAGAAGCCTGAGTGATATTTATATTCACCTGGAACTACCTAATTTATTATGTATTGTCTAGATTTCCTACGACTTATTTCTTAGCATATACATTAGCAACTGACATTTTCAACTCTTGGCTACCGAGATACAGTCAGTTCGCTCAGTTCTCTCTCGTCCTTCACGGTGAAATGACGCTTCTCCATTTCTGCTGCTTTTGCGCCTATTATGAAAGGCCCTGTGGCCTCTACCCCTACTAAACATCGTGTGGGAAGCGGTAAAGGACTGTAGATATATATAAGTATAATAACGTAATAGAAATAATAAAGTGTGAGTGTGTATATGAGTATGAAATGACAGAATACCAGCGGCGAATTAGCGCGAGTGGGAGGCTCGTACGCGCTCACATTTTACATTGCTTTCACTGTGTTTTTTTTTTTAGTATGGATTCCAAACTACTTGGAAATCATTGAATAGTGTTTCTAGTGATAATATCTGGCAGTGGTATTCAGATTAGGGGATGTTGGGAAGTTTGAAGTGGAGACTTTTACCCAACTTCAGAAGTCTCCACAAGTCCTACGGTAGTCGACGAGTGCTAAAAAAAAAGCATCCCAGGAGAAAGCTGAAGGTATGTGTGAAATGCATATGTAATTATAATATTCTAAGACTAATAACTGATTTTTGGCAAATATTTTAAAAAGTCAGTCGGAGCGCGAGTATCCCCGCGGGAAAGGCACGGCGAACCTCCGACAACTCCGTGGTGTAGGGGTTAATAGTATGGGTTGCTGTGTTACATCCTGGACAGGCATCAGCGACGGAGTCATCCAGCCTCTTCTGATAACTTATGAGGGCTGGATGATGCCCACATCTCAGCCTGGCCAGGTGGACCCTGGCCTCACGAGGTAGATAGGATTCAGGAGGGTGGATATCAGGAGGCCGTGCATGCAACTGTGTTGTCTTTAAGTGACTGAATGGATCAGCGAGTGATTTGAGTATGGATATGCTTCTGGAAGCTGGTCTGAGGCAGGCGAGGGGGGAGAGATGACAGTATTTGTGTATGATATCATGTGCTGGATGTTGTTTTGATGTTCCTTGGTGTGTATGTGGATGTGTAGCCATGTACTGTATGGATGTTGTGCATTTGTGGAGGCTGCAGTGAGAATTTGGGTGTCTAGATGATGCTTGACTTAGAGGACTTTGGTTTCTTGATTTCTTGATGTAGGTCGTCTGTAGGTGTAGTAGCTGTGCAGCCTGTGTTTATTTTTAGGGCCTTGTTCTTTATTGTCTGTAGAGTGTTGTTGTGTGTTTTAGTGAGGTTAGGAGCTCAACCAGGGCTTGCATAATTCATCACTGAACATATATATTGTCTGTTTACTTTGGTTGTGGTGTCTTTGTTGTGTCCAAATGTTGTTTGGGCAAGTGACCTCAAGGCATTGAGTCTTTGTGTTAATTCATCTTTAGTGTTTCTGATGTGTTGTTTAAATGACATTGATTTATTGTATGTTACACCAGGGATTTTGTGTGTGTGTGTGTGTGTGTGTGTGTGTGTGTGTGTGGTAAGGGAGTGTTGTTTATGGTGAGGTGTGGAATGTGACTCTGTTTTGTTGTCCAGTTTGTGAGAAGGGTCTCTGTAGTTTTGGCTGAGGCTATTTTGAGCCCGTTTGTGGTGAACCATTCGTATGGTGTGTTGAGGTAAGGTTGGAGGATGTGTGCGACTGTGTTTGCGTTTTGGTGTGTACATGTAAATGTTATATCGTCTGCATGGGAAGCTATGTGTAACTGTGGTGTGCGGGTTGTGGGTATGTCGTGCATGTACAGGTTAAAGACTGTAGGGGACAAAACAGATCCTTAAGGGACACCATTTGTGAAGTTTCTGATGTTTGAGGACTGACCGGCAAATGTTACATATGCACATCTGTCTGCTAAGTAGTTTGCCAGCCATCTTTTTGTGTTATTGTGCATGTTTGTGTTGAATATTTTGTTTGTGAGGTTGTGGTGGGGGATGGCATCAAAATCTTTGCTGATGTCTAGTTTGACTAGGAGTGTTCTGTGTGGTGGCCTAGCTGAATTCATGCCATCAAAAAATCTCTGTGTAAGGTCTGTAAGAAAAGTGTTTGTGGAGTGAAGTTGCCTGAAACCATGTTGTGATGGGGCTAGGGGTGTGTGAGGTGTAACTAGTTTATTAGTACCAGTCTTTCAGTGACTTTGGAGAGGGTGCAGAGGAGTGTGATGGGGCAGTGTGAGGAAGGTAATGTGAGGTCTTTTTTGGGGGTTTGGGGATAGTGATGATAATGCCATGTTTCCAGATGTTGGGTAGTATGTTGTTTGAGTAGCTGTACACCCCACCCTCGGCTATCACGCCTAATTGGTGCCGCCATGGCTGCGCTATAGCTGAAAATGCAATAGCCGAATTGAAAAACTTATGGTAATAATTGGTGCCATGACTTCAATATTTACTCCTAAGATACCCTTTTTGTACCACATAATAACATATAATGGTCTAAAAATGAGCATGCAAATTAGAAATACACTGTACTATCTATATATCAATTTCCAAACACCATAATCCCTTAAGGGGTGGCCATTTGACTTAAGTTATTTGTTTTACGGGGAGGGTTAATAAAAACAGAACTTACTATCCCTTTTGATGGCGGTCTAGCATCACACATATTGCACCAGGAATAAGTTTTGGTGCCCATTAAAAAAAAAATGCAGTGTGAAACTATTTTTGAAAGCCATTAGTCATCAACAATAAATGAAAAAAAAGAAAAAAAAGAAGAAGCTAAGTCGTCAAGAAGGACTGATGGTTTCTAGGCAATTCGCCTCAAGTCAAATTCCCTGTCACAACAATAACGAGAATTCACCGGCATTAATGAAGACAGCTATGGGTGATCTATCTATCTATCTATTGCCAGACGTCATAATCCCGTAAGGGGTGGCCATTTGACCTTGAGTTATTAGTTTTACGGGGAGGGTTAATAAAAACAGAACTTACTATTCCTTTTGATTGCGGTCTAGCATCAGCTGCGTTACGCATATTTCACCAGGAATAAGTTTCGGAGCCCATTAAAAAAAAAAATGCAGTGTGAAACTATTTTTCACAGCCATTAGTCATCAACAATAAATGAAAAAAATAAAAGCTATAAAGAAGTCGTCAGGAAGGACTGATGGTTTTGGGACAATTCACCAAGTCAAATTCACCATCACAACAATAACAAGACAATTCGCCGTCATTAAAGGAGACAGCTATGGGTGGTCTATCTATCTGTCTATTGCCAGATGCCATAATCCCTTAAGGGGTGGCCATCTGACTGAGTTATTTGTTTTACGGGGAGGGTTAATAAGAAACAGAACTTACTATCCCTTTTGATTGCCATCTAGCGTCACGCATATTTCACCAGGAATAAGTTTCGGAGCCCACAAATAAATAAAATGCAGTGTGAAACTATTTTTCAAAGCCATTAGTCATCAACAATAAAGGAAAAAAAAACTATAAAGAAGTCGTCAGGAGGGACTAATGGTTTCAGGACGATTGCCATCGTCAAATTCCCTGTCACAGCAACAATGAGACAATTCGCTGTCATTAATGAAGACAACTATGGGTGATCTACCTATCTGTCTATTGCCAGATGCCATAATCCCGTAAAGGGTGGCCATTTGACTGAGTTATTTGTTTTACGGGGAGGGTTAATAAGAAACAGAACTTACTATCCCTTTTGATGGCCGTCTTGCATCATGCTTATTTCACCAGGAGTAAGTTTCGGAGCCCACAAAAAAATAATGCAGTGTGAAACTTTTTTTCAAAGCCATTAGTCATCAACAATAAAGGAAAAAAACAAAAGCTATAAAGAAATCGTCATGAAGGACTGAAGGTGTCGGGACAATTCGCCGTCACAACAATAACAAGACAGTTTGCCGTCATTAATGAAGACAGCTATGCGTGATCTATCCATCAATTGCCAGACTCCATAATCCAGTAAGTGGTGGCTTTTGACTTTGAGTTATTTCGCTATTGTAATATCACAAAAAAGGTTATTGTTCTCTCTGTCACTGTTTGCAGTCTGAGGACAAGTTGAATGGCGGGGGTGACTCGGTCGGGCGGGCAGTCAGCGCTTGGCTGGCGCTGATGTCATGCAACCAATCACCAAGTGAATCTTTTGTTGGCTGGGTGGAGCACCGGAACTGATGTCATGCAACCAATCACCAAGTGAATCTTTTGTTGGCTGGGTGGAGCACCGGAACCCGGTGTTTTTGAAATTTTTTAACACTTCTGGTGCTTGATAGCAGGCATTTAGTGCGTGATAAGAGTGTGTAGATTTTTTATACAGGTGCGATAGCGATAAATCACTATAGCGAAACCTGCGATAGCTGAGGGTTGGGTGTAGTTTGATATGTTGGTGAGTGCTTGTATGCCTTGTGGTCCAAGATGTTTAAGGTGTATGTTGCCTATGTTGTCTGGTCGACAGGCAGATGAGTGTTTAAAGTTGCTAATGATGTGCTTTGTCTGGCTGTAAGTGAAAGGTGGGAAGTCTGGGTTTGTGGGGAACTGTCTCTTATGTTGGATGATACGTTAGTCGTCGTGATGGGGGTTTAGATGGCTGACATGTGGATTGATGAGAGCGTTTGCTTTTTGTTTTATTGAGAGTACGGTGTCTGTTGTTGTGATGGCAGCGTGTGATTGTGTATTATTGCTTTTGGAGAGTGTGATGCTGTTAGTGTTTTGTAGAGTTTGCTGGTGTTTTTGTGGTAAAGGGTTTGGAGATAATTATTCCAGTTTAGTGTTTGCTGTTCTGATATTTTATTGTTTATTTGAGTGTTGAGTTCTTGTATTTGTTGTACAGTGCCTTGTGTATGAGGTGTTGGGGAGTGTTGTAGTGTTTCCCGTTGACTGATGAGGCCTTGAATTTCTGGTGTGATGTTGGGGTTGTGTCTCATTCTGTTGTCTCTAAGGATGTGTCTTTTGTTTGCATTTTGTATAATTGTATTGAAAATGTGCTCAATGGTGTGTACTGAAAATGTGCACAGTGGTGCTGATGTTTGTGATGGATGTACTGTTTAATGTTTCAAAGTGTTGTTCTGTTTCAGTTGTGAAGGCCTCCCAGTTGTCTCTCTTATAATTTGTGTATGTGTGTCTGTGGGCAGCTGAGGTGATTTTGGTTTTGGTAGTGATGATGACTGGGAGGTGGTCATAGCCAAGGGTTTTGACCACTCTCCAGGATGTTGTGGGGGTGAGGTTTCGGGAGCAAAAGGTGATGTCTGGGGATGATGGAAGGAAGAGGGCTTGGTGTGGGATATGGGTATGTTGATGGAGATTATTCAATATGAAAAGATTGTCTGTTTGGGATTGTAGTACCAGCCCTCTGTCTTTGTCAAGGTTGTTGACATGCCAGGCCAACACCTTGATGTTGAAATCACCACCCAGGATGATGTTTATGTTAGTGGTGTGGTGTACTTGTGGAGAGTAATTGTGTGGTACCGTGGGGGACGATTTGGGGGAATGTATGTGTTGGTGATTGTTATATGTGATTTTTTACTAGTGCATATTTTAATTGATTGTACTGTATTTCTGTTGTGTTGTCATGTGGGGGGAGAAGTGACTTTGTGTGTGCACTGGTATCTGAAAAGTTGATGGATTTGAGTATCAGGTGAGTCCACCGCCACTGCCGTCGGCCCGGTCATGTCTAATGGTGGTGAAATTAGGTGTTTTTTGTGTTCTGTGTAGTTTTGTTTCTTGTGAGATGGCAGTGTGTATGTTATGTTGTTTGATGAATTGTGTGAGTTCTTGTTTTTTGGTGTTTATGCCATCTATGTTTAACTGAAGGACGTTTATGTTGTGTGTGCAGTGTGTGATGGGTGCTGCAGCATTGGGGGAGAGGTGGGGGTTTGGGTGGAGGGGAAGGGGTAGGAGAAGGTTGTGATGGAGGTAAGAGTTGGGGTGGAATGGGAGGGGTTGGGGGATTGGATGGTGTTGGAAGGATCAGTGGGTTAGGCTGAGGAGATGTGGAGGAAGTAGGAGTAGGGTTGGTGGGGCGAAGGAGCATAAGGAGCAGGTCCAGGTGTTTGTGTAATATTTTCTGGATGCAAGCGTTTTGCAGGTGTAATAGGACCAGTTCTTGCGGGAATTGCACTGAACTGATCCCTTTGTCTGTCGGCTCGAAGTAATAGATTTTGAGCATGTTGGACATATGTATTTGTTGGTGGGTCCTGGATTGCTCACAATGTCCCCGGCTGGAAGAAGTCATCGAAAAATGACCACCGGGGAGTCATTTCTCGGTGTAGAAAAAAACGGTGTTGTGTGTGTTGTGTTGTGCTGAGAAATGTGGCACACAGGCGACCGAAGCCACTCCCAGGTTCTCAGGCCCCGTGAGGGACCTGGAGGGTTTCCGGTGGTTTGGCCCCCATGCTGTCCTCCTCTTCTCTTCGACAGCCTTTTGGGGGTAGACCCACAGGACTTGAGTATGGTAATAAAGGAAGAGGATATTTGTAGCCTCAGACATACAGATGAGAATAATGAGATGGATGGGTAGTGTGTCCTGGAATGACAGGCCTTGGGGTATTAGCATTGCAAGTGATGAGTTGAGAGGAAGTATGAGATTATTGTAATAGTGATGTGATGAGAAAGGATAGGTTGAGATAATTTCAACATATGGAAATGATTGAGGAGGACAACAGAGTGAGAGATAATGTGCAGGGTGGAGTTGTGCGAGGTAGACCGATTAAGGCTTGAGACAGGGTCATAAATTATCTCAGGGATAAGGGACTAAATGGAGAGGCAGCTAGAGATGAACAGGGTGGAGAGATGCCATTAGGTGAGCAAGGCCAATTCATGCAGGCATGTTGAGTGTTTAGAAACAAAGCAGAATGAATAATAGGTGAACATAGTGTAAGATAATCGTTTACTTCATTATGAAAGTCATAGAATATTGAGAATACTTAATAATTCCAACAGTGAGGCCAACTGAGATCAATGAAAAAGATGTATACGTGTGTGAAAGTTTCCTGGACGAGATGAACCATCGTGTGAGCCCCTTGCAAACTGCACTCCGCAAGTTCAAACTCTCTCCACTAGTCAATCAGGATGAACTATACTTCTTCAGAAAAACCATCAATCTGCATAAGGTAATCAGTAAGTTTTGTGTTGAAAGGCCAGTAATGTGTGTTTCCAGGCTGAGTGAATTCAGGAACCACGTCTTCACAGGCTGTAATTGAATGTATATCCAGTTGCTCAGGTTATTTCTTGTCATGATGCTATATATTATGTATCTTGGACTAGCTTTTATATACATACAGTAAAACCTAACTGTTACGGACTATGTGGGGCCCAAGCCATTCTGAAAAAAGCGAAAGTCTGATATAAGCAACATCTTGACTTCCCCCCTGCTAACCTGGACTTCTTCCGATATATCAGACATTAGTCCGGATTGCACCAATGGTTTTTCACTACCATTGCAGTACTGTACTGTATTATACATTAAGTACAATAATCAAATGGTATAATATATGTAATAATGCTGTACTGTACATTGATAAACATGTCTTTTATATAACTTATTGTGGTGAACATAGCTGTAGAGGTCAGACAGTCTGGACCACTCCTGGCTTTATCAGACTTTTTCTGTTATATAAGAATTTAGTCCAGTTGGCTCCTCGATTCTGATAAAAGCAAAATCTGGTATATTACAGTCCGATATATCAAGGTTTTACTGTGTATATATATATAGAGTATATATATATATATATATGTGTATGTATATACTGTATATATACATAT
>JAGKTI010000431.1:80689-93764 GCA_018397915.1 Birgus latro
TTATACTTTGTTTAGTTAAAAGATTGCCATTTCCGTTACATATAGCTGAAGCCCTGTGAAAGTTTTTATACAGTAGCTGTGTGTTAAATTATTTATTGCATGATGTTACAAGCAGTGACCATGTATTAGAAGACATAGTAAAGCATCTTGAATGTAATGTGTTTGTAATATTTTATAAAGCTGGCAAAATGTTTCATTTGAGTTGAGGAAGTAACCTTGTATCAGTATGGAACCCTGAGTTGAAACAAGCCACGGGATACCATTCATTAACCCCTTCTGTATGATGGTGTTTGACTCATTTAGTCTTGCCATCTCCTGACAGTTTATTCATCTTTTGTGGAACCTCATGTAGTGAACAGGTAGATAAAGGCTGTCCGTTTTCTAACTCTTGAAGTTCAAAAAGTCACCCAAAAGCTGAGTATACTTGTTTGGTAGCAGTGTGAATAAAATACAAAATATGGTATCATACCAAAGGGGTTAAAGATGTGAAATCTTACGTACTTAATGTCATAGTCAAGGTGCTGGGGTGTGAGTTTTATCAAGTCACCTTTAGTGTATTTTCTTTTCATGGATATTTTCTTGCATAGTATAGTAATAATTGATTAACAAGTTGAGTAGCATACTGTCTTAGTGCATGCAGATGTACAAGATCTGAATATGGTATGCATTTCTTTATAAATTTTAAAAGCAGTTTCAACTGGTGCAGTTGCTTTTTTAATGCTCATTTAGGGCCAAATTTTGCCTGCATTTTGTAGTGATATTTGTACATTGTCTATATATGAAGTGCATGAGACTGAAGTGACAAAGATGGCAAATTTGTACAGTTAAGGTTGCAGATTTCCCCCCCTCCCCCCAACAAATCATCCAGATATTAAAAAAATAAATAAATAAATAAATAAAAGGGCAAGATTCATTGATTATGATTATAAGTAAGTTACAACAAAAATAAAGCCTGGGAACATTAACAATTATTATTTCATAAAAAAAACTAGAGGGCCCCCCAAGGGGGGAATCACACCAGCCATGAGCCGATACATATCTAATGCAGCTCGGAATATGACCATGACCTTGACTTACTTTCACCAATTTCGAATTCGTAGGTGATTTACATCCCTACTACACACCTGTAAAATTTTGTGATGAAATCATGAGCAGTTGGAGTTATCATGCTAACACAAACAGACAGACAAATGAACATAAAATAATACTCATAGGAGATTTTCATCCCTACTACACACTTGTAAAATTTTGTGATGATATCTTAAGCTGTTGCGAAGTTATCGTTGTAACAGACTCACAGACCATGACCTGCTTTCACCAAGTTTACACTTGTGATAAATTTTTTTCCTTACTATACACCTTTTAAATTTTGTGATGGTATTTTGAGCAGATGTGAAGTTATCATGCTAACAAACACAGACACACACACAGACAGACAAACTGAAAATAATACCAGCTTTGCTATTGCGGCTTAAAAAAAAAAAAAAAAAACATTTGGCATATGTCACATGCAGTATCAGGCACCTTGTATATTCAGGCAAATTTTTGCCTCCTTTCTCCACTTATTCCCTGTGCCCCCTTGTGTGCTTTCAGTCGGACTCAACTTTGGTCACCGTCAAGAAGCAGCCACACAGCTATGTAAGTTGGAGTGATTGATGATATGGGTACCTTTATGAAAAATGAAAAAAAATTTCCAAAGCTTTCTTTTCCATATGCCAAGAAATATGTTCAGAGAAAGCAGTAGTGGTGGAGCTTAAAGAGGTAAATATGTTTGGTGAAGGTATTGTTTTTTTTGTTTTTTTTAATGCAAGTACGAAGGAACTGAAGGCCATGGGCCTGCATACTGTTCCTTCCAAGAAAGAAAAGAAACAACATGAAAGAGAGCCAAATTCCAGATCCGTTCATTTCGAGATGCCTGGACACACTGTGTTTGAAAGACTGGAGATCATACGAAGTAGGGGAGACAGTTCCAGAGTTGACCAGTTGCATAAATGAAGGACTGGGAGTAACGGTTAACTCTTGCATTAGAGAGTTGGACAGAAAAGGGATGAGAGTTTGTTGCTAGACGGATCCTACGTGCCCGTCGTAGAGGTGGAGGGATGCAAGCAGATAGCTCAGAAGAACAGTGACCGTTGAAATAGTGATAGAAAAGAGATAAAGATGCAACATTGTGGCGAAGAGACAGAGGTTGAAGAGAATCAGTAAGAGGATGAGAGTTAATGAGACGAAAATCCTTTGATTCCACCCTATTGAGAAGAGCTGCCCGTGGGGAGCCTCCCAACACATGAGAATTGTACTCCATACAGGGGCAAATAAAACCCATGTATAAAGTCAACAACTGTGCAGGGGTAAAGAAAGTTCGGAGTCGGTTTACCACACCTAATCTCTTGGAAGCAGATTTCACAAGAGATGTAATATGTTCTTTCCAAGATAAATTCTGAGTAAATGAAACCCCAAGCATGTTCAAGGATGATGCAGGACTGAGCTGGACATTATTAAACATTAATGGGTAATCCTGTGGAAGATTTTGTTGGGTTGATATGTGTAAGAACTGAGTTTTTGATGCATTAAAAACAAAAAGATTATTTTAACCCCAATCAAAGATATGAGCCAAGTCAGACATTAGGTGTGCCATAGCCTCATCCCATTTTTGTTGAAATAACTGCTGAGATGAACGTTGCAGGAACCGAATGGAAAGGTGAAGGGTGGAATCATCAGCAAATGAGTGGATAGGGTTAGATGTACAGCTTAGAAGGTCATTGATGAATAAAAGGAAGAGAGTTGGTGATAGGACAGAGCCCTGAGGAACACCACTGTTAATAGATATAGGAGAAGAATGATGGCCATCTACAACAGCGGCTATAGAATGACCAGAAAGGAAGCTAGAGATGAAGGCACAGATAGAAGGATAGAAACCGTGAGAGGGCAGTTTGGAAATTAAACATTTGTGCTAGACTCAATCAAAAGCCTTTGAGATGTCAAATGCAATGGCAAAGATTTCTCCAAAGTCCCGAAAGGAGGATGACCAGGAGTCTGAAAGGTAGGTGACAAGATCGCAAGTAGAGCGTCCCTGACGAAACTCATACTGACGATCAGAAAGAAGATTGTGACAGGAAAGATGCTTTAAGATTTTTCTGTTGAGAATTGACTCGAAAACTTTTGAGACATAGGACTTTAAAGCAATTGGGCGATAGAGAGTTGGGAATGGTCACCCTTCTTTGGGACTGGCTGAATGAGAGGAAACTTCCTGCAAGAAGGAAAGGTACAAGTTGATAGACAAAGGAGAAAGAGTTTGCCTAGGCAGGGTGTAAGCACAGAAGCACAGTTTTTGAGGACAACAGGAGGGACTCCATCAGACCTATATGCCTTGTTAGTATTGAGGCCAGTGATGGCAGAAAATACATCAGCTGAAGAAATTTTAATGTCATCCATGAGGAAGTCAGAGGGGGGAAGTGATGGAGTAACAGCACCGGAATCATCTAAGGTGGAATTGGAGGAGAAAGTCTGAGTGAAGAGATCTGCTTTATCAGTAGCAGAAATAGCTACAGAGCCATCAGAGTAGAAAACAGGAGGGAAGGATGATGAGGTAAAGTTGTTAGGAAGGTTTTTGGCAAGATGCCAAAAGGAGCAAGAAGAATTTGAGTTGGAGAGTTGAGAGCATTTAGCACGGATTAAATTATTTTTAGCAGAGCAAACAACAGATTTATCATGATTCTGGGCAGAAACATAAGAAAGATGTGATCCAGGGTTGGATTGGCTCCGGTACCTTTTATAGGCCCTCTCCTTGTTGCGAACAGCATAAGAACAAGTGTGATTAAACCAAGGCTTTCCTGCATTGGTCAAAGGATATGAGAGAGGAATGTATGCTTCCATGCCCGAGAGAATAACCTCCATAATGCTCAAGGCACACTCAGATGGCTTCCGGCCGTGGAAGCAATAATCATTCCAAGGAAAATCAAAGAAGTACTGCCTGAGGGCCTCCCAATCCGCAGCTCCAAAGTGCCACAGACGGGGTTGCTTTGGAGGGTCCACAGGCCATACTGGAGAGAGAGGACAGTTTAAGGTAATAAGATTATGATTGGAGGAGCCCAACGGAGATGAAAGATTAACAGTGTAAGCAGAAGGATTAGTTGTTAGGAAGAGGTCAAGTATGTTGGAACTCTTTTCAAGGCAATCAGGGATACGGGTAGGGTGCTGTACAAGCTGCTCTAGGTCATTAAGGATAGAAAAGATGTAGGCTTGTTCATCAGGTGGATCAGTGAAAGGAGAGGAGAGCCAAAGGTGGTGGTGAACATTGAAATCTCCTAGTATGGAGATTTCAGAGAAAGGAGAAATGGATAGAATGTGTTCCATCATAGAAGTAAGATAGTCAAAGAATTTTTGATAGTAGAATTAGGAGATAAGTAAACAGCACAGATATATTTACTCTGAGAATGACAGGAGAGCCGAGGCCAGAGAGTAGAGAATTCAGAAGAATCAAGTTCAGGAACACGAGAGCAAGATAGATCATTGCGTACATATACGCAACAGCCACCTTTGGCTTTGAAATGAGTATAGAGAAAGTAGGAGGATACAGGAAAGTGTTTGCTGTCATTTGCCTCAGACAGCTGAGTTTCAGTGAGGAAGAGAAGGTGAGGCTTAGAGGAGGAGAGGTGATGCTCAACAGAGCGACGGTTAGAGGAAAGGCCGCGAATGTTGCAGAAATGAAGAAGGAGTGATCAGACGTTGGTTCCTGGCAGCTCCTAGGGTGGAGCTTAAACTCAGAGATAAATATATTCTATGAAAGTATTGGTGGTGGAGCATAACTCAGAGCCCTAGGAGAGTAGGCTACATGTTGGAGAACTTAACTCTTTATATGGATGATTCTAGTGGTAAGTTGTGACCATCATCCAGTCTTGATGTACTGCTGCCTACTTCTTCCTTCGCCCTTATCTTTCTTTTTCTGTGTCTGTCTTCCTCTTTTCCTATTTCTGCCATCCTTCTTGTTACTTTTTATTACTGTACTCTGTTTTCCACATCAAGTGGCTCTGCACCTAGTGAAAGGTTATACAGGAAACCATTTACAACACTGGATGGTAACCAAATGACCAAGTAATGAATGATGTGGAGCCAACCATGGTGCCCCTGTTAACTGAATGGAGGGACACAGATACGATATCCATCCTGGAACCAAACTTCCACATTCTTCCCGGTGCCTTGCTGTGGCGAGGCGCAGTCTGCTACAAGGAAACACTGGTTTGCTGCATGGAATGGGCCTGCAAGGGTGGTTGCTTGCCTGCAGTCAATGGGTCTGCTTAGCCAGACAGACCATGGTTGCTCAACATCAGTAACACTTCTGCTAAATACTGTAGTTTACTTTATCTTGGAGGGATCTTCTGCAGTGAAAGGGTTAATGAGGAGTAAATCCCTTCACTATGATGGTATATCTCTGCAGTACATTTTTATTACATTAATTCAAGATCTTTTCAATACATTTTCTAGTAAGTTTATTTTCACTACATGTATAATGGGGTTCATAGTAACACCATTTATGTAGCTGTCTAATGGGAAAGTACTCCACTTGTTTCTTGGTATCCATCCTTTGCTTTGAACTCAGATATTTAGTGGCTGTCTTAGATCTGTAGATTACAGTCATTCATTGCTGTAGTCAGAGGTATAGGCTTTAGAGTGAGGTAACTGATAATAGCGACAAATTTGGCATAGGCTCAGTTTTGTTGTACAGGCTACTATAAATACATACCGTACTGCCTCTTCAACAGTCCATTCCAGTTAAGATTTAATCTGCTTAAAAAGGAGTTGATGCTTCCTATCTGATTCTCATGTCTTTATTGATGTAAACCCGGTGCAGCACCATTGCGGTAGGTTGGGATGTGAGAATGCAAGAGAAACAGTTTAATATATTATTATCTCACATCATTACTTCTCCAACTTTTTTTGTTTCTTTTCCCAATAATCAGTTTCTCTGCCACAATTGTCAGTATTTTTATCATCATTTACAAGTATAGTACAGTACAGGCTACCTCTTGTAATCTCATTCTAATTGCTACCCTTAACCCCTTCACTTTTTTTTTTTTTTTTTAATATATAATGGGAAGGTAAGAAATTATCTCCATTAGCCCTATCACAGCCTGATGTCTCCCTGAGCTGAATAAAATCATTTAGAGGTTAGAATAGAATATAAAACACATGATTAGGTTGAATTGGTTAACAACCTCTCATGGTGGTGACTACCCCTAATGACCCCCTCCTCCCATTACCTTGTATCATCTCATTATAGTGCCTGCCCTTAATGACCCCCATCATCATGATTACTGTACCATATCACCCCTTATCATCTTATCATAATAGGTGATCCTAATGGCCCCCTTTTCCTAATTACTATCCCTAATGAGCCTCTTACTCTGGCATACTGTAGGAGTCATCACCACTGACCCCCCGTATGGATATGGAGTGTGAGGACTCCATGGATGGACCACCACCATCAGTAGCATCTGTCGACTCCGGCATCATCGCAGGCACACCTAAGACATCTAAGAAGCCTCCCAGTTCAGTATGTTTCTTACTGAAACCTTGTTCCCTCTTAGAACCTCACCACAAATGATTGGCCGTAGATTAACTTATCTTTTCATAATGAGACAAGAAAATTCCTAACATTCTTAAAGTCAAATTATGATCAGAATTCTAACTCTCCTATTTCTCCTATCAGCATATCACATTTCTGTATACTTCATGCAGATTAGCAGAAAGCATATCTTACATAGATGACACCCATACACCCCACTTGCCAAGCACACATTATTGCTGGCCCAGTGAGCTTGGATCATTTTTTGTGATCATACTTGTAGATGGTGTGAGCTGAGAAAGACCTACACAGAGAACAGTACTGCACAGGATAAATTAATCTCCTGATGCCATCCCACACTTCCTGCTGACAAACAGAATTTCAAACATACAGTGGAATCTCCTAAATCACATGATCCTAAACAGTGGATTCATAATACACAGCAGCAATTTACAGTATCAGTAACTTGAGGAAGTTACGTGAAATTCGCAAGTGAAGGCTCAAAAGTGACACTTTTCCGATGCCACAAGTAATATACGCCACCATTACCTCAAGCCCGTGCATCTAGCTGGTGTAAACCAGTCATAGTCAAGCATGGCAATTATTGAACCAATCATGTTCAAGCATAGCACTTACCTTAAGCCAATCACAGCCCTTCCCTCCCATGCCAGGCATGAAAGACGCGCGCGTTTGATGCCCTGGCACCCAGCTAAGTGCATTGTCTCCTCTCTGCTGTTGGTGTGTGGTTCCAGGGTGGTTTGTTATGAGGGGATTGCCCCCCCCCCTACCTACCCACCCACCCCCCATGCTGCCTCTGACTGCCCAGTGTTACCATGGCCGATCGTAACCCTCCTAAGCCTATACCTTCTTTGAGGAAGGGGAAGTAGAAGAAGCCAGTATTAACTTACACCCAAAAGTTAAATGTTATAAGGAGGATTGATGGCGGTGAGAAGAAAGTCAAAGTTGCCTACCATTACAGGCTCAGCTAGGTAATTTTTTCCCAAGCGGGTGAAGCGATTCCACCTATATTATAAAAAACACATGATCTCAAGTTAAGTAATTTTGATACATATGCTGCACAGTTAACTGTTGAATTGTGACTGGAAGAAGTGAGTGAAAGAAAAAAAACTACAGTTCTTCCCCCATATTTGCAGGGGTTAGGGGACACAGACCCTTGCAAATGGCTGGGATTTACGAATTTTGTACGCTCCCCCCAGAAACTGCCCATTCTTTATCAGAGCACCCCTGTACACCCCTAAAAATCATGTTAAGGACCTGAAACCAGCATAAAACATCACAAACCTGTACTGTACTACTGTATACAGTACATTGATAATAAAGTTGTTAATGAGTATGGTTATAAAAATTTAGGATAATTTTGTTGCTGATGACTGCCATGGACTCCCACGGCAGTGTGCACAAAGACCTTCAGCATCATTTCTGGGACCTGAAAACAGCCTGAAATATCACAAACATATACTTAACTACTGTATAAAAGACTGTAATAACAAATAAGTTTTTATTGGGTATGATTATAACAAGTTAGGATAAATAATGTAGCTGGTGATGTCCACAGACTCCCGCGGCAGTGTGCACCATGTGCATACAGCAGTGTGAGTCTGGGGCAGTCATCAGGTAAATAATTTACCCAAACTTCTTATAACCATACCCATTAAATACAGAATTAACTCACCACTGTCTCTGAAGTCATGGCGGATGAACCCTGACGACTTGTGATGGTGATCATGACGACGATGGCCTTGAAGATGATTAACCAAGCACTTGCCGATGATGGATAACTTGATGAGAGATGATGCGAAGTGTAACTGCATGGCACGATGAGTCTGTGTGTGTGTAGACTTGCCGTCATCTCCATTGCTGTCAACGTCGCCTAGGGGCAGAGGATCGTCAAGGTCCACCTCAGAGGCAGATAGAGAGGATGCGACATCAGGCCCATATTTTTCTGATACTGCGAATGAGATTTATACTGAAAAGTCCTTCATAGAGTTTTCTAAAAACCATGAATGCTTATTGTGTGTGTTTGCATTCATCAATTTCTCACCAAGTTTATGAATGTCATTTGTTGGAAAAACTTATCATACAGTTTCCAAAGATCGTAATCTTTCATTTGGCAAATCCTGACATGAATGTATCCATTATACACTTAATACTAGTAAGAATTGTACAGCCAAAATCTTACGGGGCCGAGATCAGCAATCTGAATTTTTGAACGCATGGTATTCCACTTGCTTTGAGGAAACATCTCCATTCTGCTACAGTCCATTTTTCCACATACAGTATATTTTAGGTGCGCAGTGGACAATGGCACAGTATTTTCAGGATTCATTGGCTGATTTCAAATGGCGCGGGCATCAGGTGTGGTGTATACACATAATCAGCGCCGTCCTGGGCCCGTGGCGGTGGGCACACAAACTACATGGCGTTACCCGTGAGGCGGCCCCTCCATATGAGTTCAGTGGGCTCATACAATCTTCGATTGTTTAAGTGCCATTGGTAAATGGGTATAATGAAATACCCATTTGCCATTTTTTCCTTACAGATGTACATCCAGCACCTAAAAACATGACAGTGATCAATACTCAGGTAACATATTAATAATTGCATGTAGACTGTCCCTAAACTGAGATAGTTGCACCTTCCATTTCTGTAATATTTTGATAAATAAGCCATTTATTTTCCAGTATTATATGTAGATAAATCAATAAATATTCTCTTTGGTTAAATAACACATAAATTGTATAATAGAGGGTAATTCAAGTTGCTATATGTAGATAAATCAATAAATATTCTCTTTGGTAAAATAACACATAAATTGTATAATAGAGGGTAATTCAAGTTGACCAAACTTTTGCATTTTACATTAAGTGGCATCTTTTTCCAGTTTGTGGGGGCTCCTAGTATAACAGGGTCTTGGTCTTGTGACGGTGGCTGGGCAGAGAGTGAGACAGAGGTAGGGTGGTGTGGTAGTGAAGCAGCTTTGTACGGGGGCGACATGACTGGGCACACGGGAAATCGCAGGAAGAGATCTATGCCACAAACATGTCATGAATCATCCCTGATGGTACCCTGCGGATTCCAATCTGTAAAGAAATTTTCACAAGGGACAAACCTGCGACTTTGTTGGGCTGTGGATGGTGGGCCCGCGAATCACTGGGGTTACCTGTATACTGTACCTATTTTGGGGTATTTAAGGAAGCGAGCAGGACACCAATGGCAGTGTTTACTGACAATCACTCCAATTGGCTGCATTGTTTATCAACCACAGTTGCGACTAGATGCATCAGTGTATCACGCATTCTAAATCCTCATTTGTGGCTTTCAGAGGTAAGTTTATAAAAGCGCCCAGTAGCTGTGGTAATAAAAGAATAATAACAAGTAAACCGTGAAAGACTCATTTCAATAGAAAATATGGAAATGCCATGCCGTTTGGTAAAGAATTAATCCCAACAAATTGATGACTCCTACAACGATACGGAGGCAGCTGAGAGTGACAGTGACACCATTTCTCTTATCTCCACACTGGATTTTGAGGGGTTCTTGAGGGAGGTTGATGAGGAGCCAGCACAGAGGCAGCAGCACACTCACCTCATGCTGAGAGGCTAGAGTCTGCCTCAAGCTTTGGAACCCCTCCCCTCTCTCCCATCTTTTCAAGCAGTGTTAGTCGGAGTCAGGAAAGAATCTTACAATATTGTTCATTCCCATTAAATGTACTTTACTGATTTCTTTTCCAGGCTGTTTGTGTTTACTGGTGACTAGTTTGACGTACATTTATGGTCATAAATAATCACCTATCCTCCGGTACCCCGTGCCTCAGCCTTTATGTGTGGCAAGTCACAGTTGAGTAAGAGGAGGTGAGAGAGAGGAGCCAGAGAGAGATGGAAAGGTGGATGGGGGGATGAGCGATAGTGCTGGAGTGGAGTGAGAAAGGGAAGGGAGGATAGGTAGTGGAGGGAGAATGAAATGCGAAGTGGTGGTCACATAATATGTCTACAGTAATCTCTCTATTATTCGGATGTCCAATACTCGGATATACTCACTATTCGGATATTGTGGGCTGCCAAACCCCCAAAATGCCAAAAAATTCGAAAACAAATAGAAAAATTTTCGATTTTTTGGGACCGCGTCAGTTTGAATTTCCCCTGCGCGCCAATCGGCTATGTTTACACTCGTGGCACCACTATCGGTCGCCATTACCCACTCACCTCCTGCCTCGTGAACAACTCCGAAAATGGCAGCCGAAGTGATTGCTTTTGTGGTGATACCCTACCTCCTACAGTGCTTGATACTGCTTTTCACCTTCTTCATCATGTGTGTGATGATGACCCCGCCTCCTGAGAAGAGGAAGAAAGTGGTTCTGACTCTGGAGAAGAAGAGGCAGATATTGGACAAGGTGGACGCCGGCTGGTCAACAGGGCACATCTTACGTGAGTTTAACCTCCCTCGCTCCACCTTGTTTGATATCAAGAAGTCCCGAGACAAACTACAGCAGTACACGGCTGATTTCACATTGAAGACCAGACGAAACGTGGACACGAAGGTGATGTTTACTCCTAAGTATGCAGACATCAACCGCTCCACGTTGATTTGGTATCGACAACGTGCCACAGGTGTGTTGGTACGTGGAACGGAGCTGAAAGCTGCTGCTGAAAAGTTCGCAAGGCTACACGATGCCCCAGACTTCAAGGCATCTGAAGGTTGGCTCTTCGCGTTCAAGTTACGACACGGACTTACCAACCGTAAGACCCATGGCGAAGCTCTGGACGCTAATGACGAAGGAGTAGAACAGTTTCGGCAGAAGGTGAAGGGCTTGATTGATAGGGAGGGCCTCACTTTCGGTCAAGTTTACAACGCTGACGAAACTGGCCCATTTTACCGTTCAATACCCACAAACACTCTCGCTGAGGAGACGGAGAAGCGTTTACCTGGCCCCAAGCTCTCGAAGCAACGTGTGTCTCCTTTGTGCTGTGCCAATGCTAACGGCATGCACCGGCTCAAGCCCGTTATTGTAGGCTGTGCAAAGCAGCCTAGGTGCCTTCGTGGGTTAATGAATGCCCTTCCTGTCGTGTGGTATCATTCTTTGAAGGCTTGGTTCACAATCAAGATCTTCAAAAATTGGTTCCACCAACACTTTGTTAAGGAGGTCATTCGTTATCAGATGGAGACACTGAAAATCTGACGAGACCAGGTAAAGGCCCTCCTGATTCTTGACAATGCACCTGCGTATCCGTCAGACAAGGAGTTGGTGGCAGAGAATGGTCGCATCAGGTGTCTGTTTTTGCCACCTAATACAACTGCTCTCATCCAACCAATGGACCAGGGAGTGATTGTGGCAACGAAGAGGCTATACCGACTTAAGTTTTTGAACGAGGTGATGGTTGTGTACGAGGACGAGGACGATCGCAGGGAAGGACTTGCCATGTGAGGACAAAAAACACTCGAAAACATTCGCCGATACAACCTCAAGTCTGCCATCTTCAACTGGGCAAATGCATGGAATGAAGTCTCTGTCAAGACGAAAATGGTTGGTCTCGCGTACTTCATGGAAGTGACGTGGTGCACGATTTTCTTGGTTTTGACGTGGATGACTTTCATGCAAGGTTTTGTACGGGTGGAGACGATGTGGATGTCGACGAAGTGCGCGAGTGGTTGGATGACGACGAGGGCGATCCTGGGTATCAGATCATGTCTGATACCGAGATCGCATCTACTGTTGCTGGTCCCAGTACCCAGCAGGAAGATTCTGACAAGGATAGCGACGATGATGCGGACTCCTCACAGCTTGCAACTACCCCAACGATCCCCAGGCTGAGCACAATCCGGCACTATGTGGAGTTCGTCCTTGACTACCTAGAACACCCGGACTGCGAAAGAGAGATGGGGTCATTGGAATTGGCGAGTGAAGTGCGAGGTTTCAGGCAACGCATCATTAATTGTCAAAATCGTCGTCCTCTGTGTCAGTCAACCATTGATAGTTTTTTCAGGCCAGTCAACCCTCCCGTCCTCCACTCTCGCTCCACACCATCATCTCACAAAGACAGGCCTTCTAGCTCCGAGCCACAGCCCAGCACATCAGGCACGGCTGAATCACCACTGGATGTTAGTTTGCATCTATCTTCCGAGTCCTCTGTAGTGGATAGTGTATCACCACGTCGCACCAAGATGCCCCTACGCCGCCTCCATCTGCTCATCTCGGACTCTGACAGCGACTAAATTCTTCAGGGATCATCACTAGACCACATGGGAATTTACTGTTATGTACAGTGCAGTGAAGTGATGTTATTCCAGTTATAAAAAAAAATCCTTGGTGAAAGTGTTGGTGATAAGTGGTGGTGATTCTCAAGTGGAAAGGTGTGTCAGGTGCAAGGTCTTCCTGTCAGAGTCTGAGATGATAGAGTGGGTTATTACATCAGGACGGCTGCTTTTTGTTCGTAAGTACCCTAACTTCATGCCTAACGTGTTTTCATCATGCTGTACATGTGTTAAAAAATTACC
>JAGKTI010000431.1:108764-134709 GCA_018397915.1 Birgus latro
TATATATATATATATAGTCCTAGTAACCTTGCTAAATTTAAGCTGATTTGATTCTGGCAGTCTTCCAGTCTGAGTCTTTTTTGCTTAATTTCCCTCACTTTCAGACATTTTTCTCTGTATAATGGAAATCTAGCACCCAACCAGCAAAAAATAGGTAAAGTGAGGTAGCAGTAAGCAAAAATACTGCAGGATGGCATCAGGCAATAGATAGATAGATAGACTTACATGATCTATCTACTCTCTATCTATTGCCAGATGCCTTGATCCCGAACGGGGTGGCCACAAACAAATCGCCTCCATGTCACTCTGTCCCCTGCCATTTCACTACCACGCTCCCAACTCACACACCCCTCTCTCATATACCTTTCCACTCCATCCCTCCATCTCATCCTCATCCTCCACCTCACTTACGTACACTCTCCTCATCAGTCTTTCACTCTCCATCCTCTCCACATGTCCAAACCACCTTAACGTGTTTCTCCTAACGCTTCCCATCACGTCCTGAACTACACCACAACGCTCCTTCACTTCCTCATTTGTTAGTCTGTCTCTCCATGTGCCTTCACATGCTCCTCTCAAATAACTAATTTCCACTGCTCTCACTCTTGACTTCTGTCCTTCCAACAGGGTCCAAGCTTCACTTCCATATGTTAGAGTTGGTATCACAATACTGTCATGTAACAACTTTTTCACTTCCATGCTCACATCCCTGTTTCTTATCACTGCTTTCAATGAACCAGCAACCTTCCTTCCCTGCTGCACCCTTTCGAGCACTTCACCCTCCAGACTTCCATCCTTACTCATCAGACTGCCCAAGTACTTAAATTCACTCACATTCTCCATATCCTTCCCATCCAATCTCACTGTACATTCACTGGCTTCACGTCTCTCGAGGATCATCACTTTACTCTTCCCCACATTTACCTTTAGATTCCGTTTCTTACACACTCTCCCAGACTCATCTACCAAGCCTTGCAGCTCCCCTTCGTCTTCACTCAACAACACAGTATCATCTGCAAACAACAGTACAGGTAGTTTCCAAACACTGCCCTCTCTCACTAGGGCCGCTCCAACATCCACTGGCCGACCTTGTATCTCTTTTATAACCCCATCCATATACAGATTGAACAACCATGGAGACATGACACATCCTTGTTTCAATCCAACCTTCAAATGGAAAGATTCACTCAGGTTGCGATCCACACACACTGCAGCCTTAGCACCCTCATGCATACTCTTCACTGCCTTCAACAACTTCCCATCCACTCCATATATTTTTAATACCTTCCACAAACCTTTTCTAGCCACCCTGTCATATGCTTTCTCCAGATCCATGAAGGCTGCATACAACTTCTTGCCCTTCTTTAGAAACTTTTCCACTAAGGATCTAAGAATGAATATTTGGTCTACACAACCTCTTCCCTTCCTAAAACCTCCTTGTTCTTCTCCAACTAATTCCTCAGTTATTTCCCTAACTCTGTCAATAAGTATCCTACCATATACTTTTCCTATTACACTGAGAAGGCAAATGCCCCTATGATTACCACACACTGCTTTTTCCCCTTTTCCTTTGTACAGAGGAATAATTACACCTGACTTCTAATCCTCCGGGACTCTACCCTCCTCCCAAGCCAATCTGCACACCTTCCACATCCATTTTATTACTATCTCTCCCCCATGCTTCAGCATTTCACCACACACACCATCAATTCCTGGGGCTTTCCCCATTTTAACTTTCTTCATTGCTTCCACCACTTCCATCTTGGTGATTTCTTCCTCTCTTCTCACAACCCTCCTTCTCCCTGCCATTCTCCAGCCACTTATACTTGCATTACTTTCATTCTCTATGTTCAGCAGATCATTAAAGTGTTCTCTCCATCTGTTCACTTTTCTCCCTTCTCCACTAGTAATCTACCATTTTTATCTTTCACACCCCCACTGACTTTGTTGGCACCCTGTCTAGCTCTCTTTACCTCCTTCCAGAACATTTTCTCACATTCCCTCCACTTTGCACTCAAATTCCTTCCAAATTCCTCATCCACTCTCTTCTTACTCTCTCTTACCAATCTTTTCACCTCTCTCCTCCTCGCTACATAAAACTCTCTCGTCCGTCTCTCAGCTTCTTCGTTGCCCCTGTTCCTCATCCATTCATTATATGCTTTCTTCTTTTGTGCCACATCCTGTCTCACCTCTTCAGTCCACCATGCTGTTCACTGAACATGATGCACAGAAATAATACACTTAGGTGATTGGGGATTGACACTTGTCATCACTTACTGTGACCTTGGGATGTGGCAGGACAGTACTCTTAGGGGCTCCAGTTAGTTTTTAATTTCACAGGTTTTCTTGCCTCGCTCAAATTATATCAAAATTTAAAAACTAACAGGAGCTCCTGAGAGTATAACTAGAAAACTATGACAGAAAGATAAATATTTGGACAGTCACACACACCCTGAAACCACTCCTGTTACATTGTAGGTCACGGCAAGTGATAAGTGTCAACCCGACATTCACCCAAGCACATCATTTTTGTGTCATATGAGTGCCATCTTATTTATCCTGCAGTACAGTAAACTTTCTATTATCCAATGTCGCAATATCCGGCTCTGTTAACTTGCCTCTGTTAAAGTAGTATCCAGCAAAACTATGCACCAAAACAGGAAGTAACCAGACTTCTGTGCAGTATCAGGATGTGAGGCATATCAACTACTTTTATGCAGTAGCCAACTGGTGCCCGGGAAAACCCCGCAACGTGCCAGCCAGTGAGAGCGCCCGCAGCACACCAGCCAATCAAAATTCTTTGCAGGAACGGCCCCTGGCATGCTGAGCCTACACTCTGTCTCTCATGGATCTCGTTCATTGAAGATGTATCTGTGCACTCTGCTCTTGTGACAGTGAGATGGCAAAACCCTGGTGCTAAGACTTACTCTGTGGCTTCCCATGCCTTGCTTGTTGTTTTTGGAAAGCATGTGGTCTCTCAGTGCTTTGTGTACTTTTTTGTGATTCTTAAATTACTGTACACATACAGTAGTCCCTCAATTATCCGACGCAATAGAGCCAAAGGCATGTTCGGGTAGTGGCAATGTCCGGATAATGAACAATAGCCCCCTTTCTTTAGCCAGACCCTACCTATACCCAACCTCCAACCTATTCCTCACCAATTTGTACACTGCCTCTGCTTACTTTGGCAGTGTTTTCCGGTCAGTCAGGCATATTTAAACATCAAAACACACATAGGAATATAAAAAATAATTTTTAACACCAAGAAAACCATGCAAAAAAAAAACACTGGAAACCAAAAAACACCTTAGCTGTACACTATGTACAGTACCCCTCCTAATTTTGGCACTGTTTTCAGTTCAGTCTTCCATATTTAGACATCAAAGCACACATAAGAATATCCAGAGTAATGCTGAAAGCCAAGAAAACCATGCCAAAAAACTTAAAACACCAAAAATAAACCCTATCTACATAAACCCTTGGGAGGAGTAGACTGTAGCACCAGTCGAGCATGGCAGTACTCCCAAGGAGGATGGAAAGCTGATGACAGGGAGAGCTGGAGCTCCCATTTCATCAGCCCTCAGGACTTGTTCCTGACCATCCCCCTTTGCTGAACTTTTTCAGTGTCTCAGTAACACAGAGAGTAGACCAGCATGCTATCCAATACAAGTTTCTCTAACTGTCGACACCAAACTACATACACGCTACACACTACACTTCCTTTTCAAATTTTTAAAAAATGGTGACTGGAAATCGTGCCTCGGAGTCCCCTGGGGGGGGGGACCATAAATGCCCCCACCATCCGCCCCTCTCCCGGTGACGACTCTCGGAGCTGCCTGGAACCACTGTCTGACTCACTCCTTCTTCATTTCTGTAACATTCGCGGCCTTTCCTCTAACTTTCGCTCTGTTGAGCACCACCTCTTCTCTAAACCTCACCTCCTCTTTCTCTCTCAGACTCAGCTGTCTGAGACAACTGACAGCAAACCCTTTTCTGTATCCTCCTACTTTCTCTATTCTTATTTCAAAGCCAAAGGTGGCTGTTGTGTATATGTACACAACGATCTATCTTGCTCTCGTGTTCCTGAACTTGATTCTTTTGAATTCTCTACTCTCTGGCTTCGGCTCTCCTGTCATTCTCTGACTAAATATATCTGTGCTGTTTACTTATCTCCTAATTCTACTGACTATCAAAAATTCTTTAACTATCTTACTTCTACGATGGAACACATTCTATCCATTTCTTCCTTCTCTGAAATCTCCATTCTAGGAGATTTCAATGTTCACCACCACCTTTGGCTCTCCTCTCCTTTCACTGATCCACCTGGTGAACAAGCCTACATCTTTTCTATCCTTAATGACCTAGAGCAGCTTGTACAGCACCCTACCCATGTCACTGACCGCCTTGGAGAGAGTTCGAACATACTTGACCATTTCCTAACAACTAATCCTTCTGCTTACACTGTTAATCTTTTCTCTCCGTCGGGCTCCTCCGATAATAACCTTATTACCTTAATCTGTCCTATCGCTCCGGTACAGCCTATGGGCCCTCCAAAGAAACACTGCCTGTGGCACTTTGGAGCTGCAGATTGGGAGGCCCTCAGGCAGTACTTCTTTGATTTTCTTTGGAATGATTATTGCTTCCATGGCCGGGAGCCGTCTGAGTGTGCCCTGCACATTACGGAGGTTATTCTCTCGGGCATGGAAGCATACATTCCTTTCTCATATCCTCTGACTAATGCAAGAAAGCCTTGGTTTTATCGCGCTTGTTCTAATGCTGTCCGCAACAGAGAGAGGGCCTTTAAAAGTTACCGGAATCAACCCATCCCTGAATCACATCTTTTTTATATTTCTGCCCGGAATCATGCTAAGTCTGTTCTTCGCTCTGCTAAAAATAATTTCATCCTTGCTAAATGTTCCCAACTCTCCAACTCGAATTCTTCTCGCTCCTTTTGGCACCTTGCCAAAAACCTTTCTAACAACTTTACCTCATCATCCTTCCCTCCTCTTTTCTACTCTGATGGCTCTGTAGCTATTTCTTCTACTGATAAGCAGATCTCTTCACTCAGACTTTCTCCTCCAATTCTACCTTAAACGATTCCGGTGCTGTTCCTCCATCATTTCCCCCCTCAGACTTCCTCATGACTGGCATTAAAATTTCTTCAGCTGATGTATTTTCTGCCATCACTGGCCTCAATATTAACAAGCCATATGGGCCTGATGGAGTCCCTCCTGTTCTCCTCAAAAACTGTGCTTCTGTGCTTACACCCTGCCTAGGTAAACTCTCTCACCTTTGTCTCTCAACTTGTACCTTTCCTTCTTGCTGGAAGTTTGCCCTCATTCAGCCAGTCCCAAAGAAGGGTGACCATTCCCAACCCTCTCACTATCGTCCAATTGCTTTAACATCCTGTGTCTCAAAAGTTTTTGAATCAGTTCTTAACAGAAAAATTTTAAAGCATCTTTCCTGTCACAACCTTCTTTCTGATCGTCAGTATGGGTTCCGTCAGGGACGCTCCACTGGTGATCTTCTCACCTACTTTTCAGACTCCTGGTCATCCTCCTTTCGGGACTTTGGCGAAAGCTTTGCCATTGCACTTGACATCTCAAAGGCTTTCGATCGAGTTTGGCATAAATCTTTGATCTCCAAACTGCCCTCCTTACGGTTTCTATCCTTCTATCTGTGCCTTCATCTCTAGCTTCCTTTCTGGTCATTCTGTAGCTGCTTTTGTAGACTGCCATCGTTCTTCTCCTAGACCTATCAACAGTGGTGAACCTCAGGGCTCTCTCGTATTACCAACTCTCTTTCTTTTATTCATCAATGACCTTCTAAGCTGTACACCTAACCCTATCCACTCATATGCTGATTCCACCCTTCACCTTTCCATTCGGTTCCTGCAATGCCTATCTCAGCAGTTACTTCACCAAACAAGGGATGAGGCTATGGCACACCTAATGTCTGACTTGGCTCATATCTCTGATTGGGGTAAAAATAATCTTGTTAATGCATCAAAAACTCCGTTCTTACACTTATCAACCAGACAAAATTTTCCTTAGGATTACCCACTAATGTTTAATAATGTCCAGCTCAGTCCTGCATCATCCTTGAACATGCTAGGGGTGTTATTCTCTCGGAATTTGTCTTGGAAAGAACATATTACATCTCTTGTGAAATCTGCTTCCAAGAGATTAGGTGTGCTGGGCCGACTCCGAACTTTCTTTACCCCTGCATAGATGTTGACCTTGTACACGGGTTTTATTCGCCTGTGTATGGAGTACAACTCTCATGTGTGGGGAGGCTTCCCACATGCAGTTCTTCGCAATAGGGTGGAGTCAAAGGCTTTTCGCCTCATTAATTCTCCTCCTCTTACTGATTCCCTTCAACCTTTGTCTCTTCGCCGCACTGTTGCTTCTTTATCTCTCTTCTATCGCTACTTCAATGGTCACTGTTCCTCTGAACTGTCTGTTTGCATCCCTCCACCTCTACGACGGGCACGTAGTACCCGTCTAGCAACAAACTCTCATCCCTTTTCTGTCCACCTCTCTAATGCAAGAGTTAACCGTTGCTCCCAGTCCTTCATTTATGCAACTGGGCAACTCTGGAACTGTCTCCCTCTGTCTGTATTCCCTACTTCCTGTGATCTCCAATCTTTCAAATGCAGTGTGTCCAGGCATCTCGAAATGAATGGATCTTGAATTTGGCTCTCTTTGGTATTGTTTTTGCTTTTTCTTGGAAGGAACAGTATGCAGGCCCATGGCCTTTGGTTCCTTCTTCCTTTCATAAAAAAAAAAAAAAAAAAAAAATATACAGCACCCTTCCAAATTTTGACGGTGTGTTCCAGGCTTCTGCCATATTGGAACAAAACACATGTAAGAATATCATATTAATGCTAAACACCAAGAAAACAATGCATAAACAATGATAATCCACAAAAAAACTGAAGACAGTTGGAAAATCTGATATCTATGAGTGATAGCTGCTCCTTTGGAAAAAAAAAAAAAAAAAAAATCACGACCAAATATACCACCGGAAATTAATTATATTGGTATAAATGGTATACCATCATCTTTGCTGGTAAGCTAATAAAAACACAGACAACTGATGAGTAAAATAACATAACTGCATTGAGAATAAGTGGTGTTCAGGAGTATAACCTACCTTCATATAACTTCCCAACATCCCAGTGCAAAATTTTGCCCGCACCTGGCAAGAGTTACCGTATTTCATGGTTCATAGCGTGCTCCAGCACAAAACACGCACCCTAGTCTTCAGGAGAAAATTTAGAAAACAACTAGGTCTAGGCCTAGCCTAACAGGAATATGAGATTGCAGGACTTCCACCTACCTTACCACATTTTCATTGGATATTTACTGTGCTGCTCTTAACAAGTTTATTTCTTTACAAACAATAGCACTCTAATTTCAGATGTACCGATACCTGTATCATTTCATGCTGTATCTCTGGAGAATATGAAATCCCCGAGAGAAAATGGTGAACCGCTCAAAATAACCACCAAATGGCACTTGTTTTGGCCCGACACGCAAGCTACCAAACAGTAGCGTTACGAGGGCTGGCGAAAATTTCATTGCAACTCTGACGTCATATTCCGCTGTTCTCTTTACTTAAAAGCAAAGGAAATTGCTATTTCTTTACGGATACTCATGTAACTTCATTATTTACGATATTAAATTTACAGACAAATCCATTTAGGAGGCGAATATCCTATCTGATATCGGTGTAGCAGTGTAGCACAATAGTTTAGCATGATTTAAAGTTGAGCTTAGCACTTCTGAAGTTTTCTGTTTGACAACACTGTCCACAGAGTTGGCGGTAAACAATACATTCAGAGCATTGTCGGTCACATGAAATGCATTGATGCCCTTACAGTACTTTGATAAAGATTGAAGATTTGTTCACTGTATGATAACATAATAGTACAGCCCTAGTGTAAACACAGCCATGAGACTGAAGGATAAAAAATAATACAGAGGTAAGCTTTCATCAGTTTCAGGAAGACATAGCCACTTCTGGGTTCAGCTGTGGCCCATCCTTTCCCTACTAAAATAGGTTGCTTTGTTGTATAACACAGGACAGTTTGAGATTTATTTATTTATTTTTTTTATTTATTTATTTTTTTAATGTGTGTTATATGCCAGGAAATACGGTAAGCATATGTCTTGATGCAGAATTTCATGAGCTTCCTCGTGGATGTCATGGGATTTTGATATGACCAAATAAATCATCAAAAACTTTAAAAAGTCACAGGTCAGTGCTTTCAGCACGAAGGAGGGGAGGGACTGAGAGAGTGTAGGGGGAGCCAGGAGGCCTGGCTTGCAAGGCGGTGAGCATGGGAGTATATGGAGGAGAGACAGGAGGGGGGGAGATTCGAGGCTGTGGGCAAGATTTTCACTCTTCTTTCATGAGGTGGACGGGGGCTTTTACCATATATTTACTCATGGCTTGTGGTCTGTGTTAGACACGAGGTGGCCAAATGGAAACACAACTCCTGGTGACCAGGCGACTTTGGACATTTGGTAGAGAGGCGGATGGCTGCTATCACCAAACATGTACATGTGGCTTGTGGTCTGTGTTCAACGCTCGGTGGCAGTTGGGAAAGGCCTCTTGGTGGCCACATGACTTGGACATTCAGTGGGGATGCGTATGGACGTTTTGACACCGCTTGTGGGTTATAATCACTATTACTTGGGTGCTGGAGGTTCATTGGGCGTGATCGGACCAGCGTGCGACTTTGACCATTCAGTACAGGGGCAGACATTTTAGCTCTTGTTGTGGGTTGTGACCTATTTCCTGCTCACAGCTCGAGCCCAGCGGCCACGATACTGTATGTATGAACAAGTTCATGGGAACTTTTACATTCGGATAAGGTTTTAATAGCCATGGTCCAGTATCTGGATGATGAACAGGTCTGGATACTGCACGTGCGGATAAATGAGGGATTCTCATACAGTAATCTCTCTACTATCAGGACGTCCACTATCCGGATACATCACTATTCGGACATCGTGGGCTGTCCAAACCCCAAAATGCCCCAAAATTTGAAAAAATCCTTTAAAAATCCGATTTTTTCCGACCGCGTCAATTTGAATTTCCCGCTCGCGCCGACTAGCTCCCTTCCCGCCAAATCGCCCTCCTACTAGTTCTGTCTCAACTCCCGTGAACAGTGGACGGCTGTCCGATCGTTTGCGGTATTTTCGTTCTTGTTTAAATAATCAAAAGTCACGGTGCTAAGTATTAAGTGTAGTTAAACACTGGATTACTGGACATGCTTCAAGAGCAATTATGACCACTGTAAAAACCTTAGAGATGGGGGTAAACAACAATCATGGACTGTAAGTAAATATTGTCAACTGCTAAATATTTTCCATAATCACTTCTAAATCCTCATTCTCTGATTACATTTTATTTACTTCATGCTTTGTCCCATATTTGAGTGCACAGGCTGTGAAAGAGGTGGTTTTCTCAGTGATTACCATGTCTCTTACATACATTCACTATCTAGTCAACTGGTGAACATTTTTGCCCCACACACCTCTAAATCATAATTTTTCTGGTTACATTTTATTTACTTCATTCTTTGTATTCCATATTTGAGTGCACAGGCTGTGAAAGAGGTGATTTTCTCAGTGATTACCATGTCTCTTACTTATGTTCACTATCTGGTCAACTGGTGAACATTTTCGCCCCACACATCTCTAAATCATAATTTTTCTGGCTGCATTTTATTTACTTCATGCTTTGCATATTTAAGTGCACAGGCTGTGAAAAGGTGATTTTCTCAGTAATAATCATGTCTCTTCCTTACGTTCATTATTTAGTCAGCTGGCGATCACCCCTGCCTTACTCACCTCAAAATCATAAGTTTTGGGTTAAAATTCGATTAATTCATGCTTTGTGCCAATTATTTATGTGAATGGGGTCTTAATTAAGCGATATGCATATCCGGTAGGGAGTTAGGTAGGTGGTTTTCTGATTTAGGTTAGGTTAGGTTAGGGTCAAGAATGACTGGTGCTGTTGGTGAACAGTGAACACCTTTGCCATACCTAACTGTTTTTCTGGTAACATTTTATTTATTTGATGCTTTGTATCCAATATTTTAGTGCATAAGATATGAGAAATGATGATTTTCATAGTGATAGCCACGTCCGATACTTACTTGCACTAAGCTGCCAACTCGTGAACACCCTTGCCTTACTCACCTCAGATTCATCATTTTGGGGTTAAAATTCGATTAATTCATGCTTTGTGCCAATTATTTATGTGAATGGGGTCTTAATTAAGTGCTATGCATGTCCGGTAGGGAGTTAGGTAGGTGGTTTTCTGATTTAGGTTAGGTTAGGTTAGGGTCAAGAATGACCAGTGCTGTTGGTGAACAGTGAACACCTTTGCCATACCTAATTGTTTTTCTGGTAACATTTTATTTTTTTGATGCTTTGTATCCCATATTTTAGTGCACAAGATGTGAGAAATGATGATTTTCATAGTGATTGCCACGTCCGATACTTATTTACACTAAGCTGCCAACTCATGAACATCTATGCCTTCCTTGCCTCAAAATCATCATTTTTGGGATAAAATTCGATGAATTCATGCTTTGTGTCCATTACTTAATGCATATGGTGTGAGAAAGGGTGATTTTCATAGTGATTTCCATGTCTGATACTTACTTACACTTTCTGGCAAGTTGTGAGCACCTATGCCTTACTCACCTCTAAATCATCATTTTTTGGTTAAAATTCAGTTAATTCATGCTTTGTGTGCATTATTTATGTGAAAGGGGACTTAATTAAGTGCTAGGCATGTCCGGTAGGGAGGTAGGTAGGTGGTTTTCTGATTAGGTTAGGTTAGGTTAGGGTCATGAATGACCAGTGCTGGAGCTTCATGGCCACTATCCGGACAACACCACTGTCCGGACATCTCTTTGGCTGTATTACGTCGGATAGTGGTGGGATTACTGTAATTATTTCCACTACACCACACGGGATTAAGCACATTGACCTGTACAGCATGATGTACAATGCCTTCCATTGATGCCAACTCAAGGTGAGTACATAGTACACTTTGTACCATATTACTCTACTGTATCAATACTGTACAGTAAACTCTTCGTAAGACAAACTATATGGGGCTCTAGGGTAGTTCGACTTACCGAATTTTCATGCCAACTGGAAATAATTGCAAAAAAAAAAAAATTATGTAGTATTACCCCCCAGTAGTCACAAATTATATGTGATGACTTGTTTATTAACACTAAAACTAAAGAAGCATCTATAAAGCAATAAAAATAAACAATAAAAACAGTTTAGTACATGTCATAGGCTAGGCTGGGATAGAAGGTTGCGTAGCTGGAGGGTTGCAAGAGTCACTTAATTACTTAAAGTTCTGCACTTATTTATTTCACTATGCAGTCAGTTAAATTAAAATGTAACACTTGGAATATAATAAACTAAAATGTAGCACTTGGAATATAAGAAACTAAAACGTAGCCCTTTGAATAAACACTAAGTCACACTTCAGTCAGAGTTCGACTAACCGTAAATTCTGCTTTCTGCAGGGCTGACTTAAGGAGGTTTTACTGTATTGTGTTTTGTTTAATTTTCATCTTTTACTCATGCAGAAGTTTCTTGGATAGAGGGTTGAGAAAAGCAAAACGAATAAATCCATTAAAAAAAAAAAAGGCATGCTCTTCATCGATGGATAGTGTGTGGTACCCTTACAGTTTTCTACCTAACGAACCAACTCTAACAACCAATGAATTTACAATATCTTGCAGTATCTTGGCAACTTTCTTTTAAATGTTACTCATAAAAACATGGAAAAATAAATTAAACAAATCTTGAGCATTTATTGGTGAACTGATGATCTGGAAAACAGCGCTGTACAGTAGAATTATCATGACTCCCATGCTCACAGTTATGCAGATGACCACGGCCCACCAATTTATTCTGTACCTGACTGCCATCACTCCACCCCTCACTTGCCACTCAGCTGTTTTGGAGATAATACAGTGAATTTGTACAAATTGCATGAAAAAATAAACTAAATAAATAAATTTTGATCATTTATTGGTGAACTGATGATTATGAATGTAGTATTGTACAGTAGAATTATCACGACTCTCTTGCTCACCGTTATGTATAGGGCCGCTGCCTGCCAATTTATTCCTTGCCTGACCTCCATGCTCCACCCCTCCCGCAAAGCAAACCTTCATTTCTGTCAGCTAGATTTTATCTAGTTTGCCGCCAGTGCAGATGCACCCTAAGATGATGTATATATTCATGAAAAATCTGTCTATCTATCTATCGCCAGACGCCTCAATCCCGAACGGGGTGGCCACAAACAAATCGCATCCATATCACTCTGTCCCCTGCCATTTCACTATCACGCTGCCAACTCACACCCCCCTCTCTCATATACCTCTCCATTCCATCCCTCCATCTCATCCTCGGCCTCCCCCTCCCTCTCGCCCCCTCCACCTCACTCACATACACTCTCCTAGTCAATTTTTCACTCTCCATCCTCTCCACATGCCCAAACCACCTTAACGTGTTTCTCCTAACGCTTCCCATCACGTCCTCAACCACACCACAACGTTCCTTCACTTCCTCATATGTTAGTCTCTCTCTCCATGTGACTCCACATGCTCCTCTCAAATAGCTCATTTCCACTGCTCTCACTCTTGACTTCTGTCCTTCCAACAAGGTCCAAACTTCACTTCCATATGTCAGAGTTGGTATCACAATAGTGTCATGTAACAACTTTTTCACTTCCATGCTCACCTCCCTGTTTCTTATCACTTCTTTCAACGAACCGGCAGCTTTCCTTCCCTGCTGTACCCTTTCGAGCACTTCACCCTCCAGACTACCATCCTTACTCATCACACTGCCCAAGTATTTAAATTCACTCACATTCTCCATATCCTTCCCATCCAGTCTCACTGTACACTCACTGGCTTCACTTCTCTCGAAGACCATCACTTTACTCTTCCCCACATTCACCTTTAGATTCCGTGTCTTACACACTCTCCCAGACTCATCTACCAAGCCTTGCAGCTCCCCTTCGTCTTCACTCAACAACACAGTATCATCTGCAAACAACAGTACAGGGAGTTTCCAAACACTGCCCTCTCTCACTAGGGCCGCTCCAACATCCTCTACCCGACCTTGTATCTCTTTTATAACCCCATCCATATACAGATTGAACAACCATGGAGACATGACACATCCTTGTTTCAATCCAACCTTCAAATGGAAAGATTCACTCAGTTTGCCATCCACATGCACTGCAGCCTTAGCACCCTCATACATACTCTTCACTGCCTTCAACAACTTCCCATCCACTCCATATATTCTTAATACTTTCCACCAACCTTGTCTATCCACCCTGTCATATGCTTTCTCTAGATCCATGAAGGCTACATACAACTTCTTTCCCTTCTCTAGAAACGTTTCCACTAAGGATCTAAGAATGAATATCTGGTCTACACAACCTCTCCACTTCCTAAAACCTCCTTGTTCTTCTGCAACTAATTCCTCAGTAATTTCCCTAACTCTGTCAATAAGTATCCTACCATATATTTTTCCCATTACACTTAGAAGGCAAATGCCCCTATGATTACCACACACTGCTTTTTCCCCTTTTCCTTTGTACAGAGGAATAATTATACCTGACTTCCAATCCTCAGGGACTCTACCCTCCTCCCAAGCCAATCTGCACACCTTCCACATCCATTCTATTACTATCTCTCCCCCATGCTTCAGCATTTCATCACACACTCCATCAATTCCTGGGGCTTTCTCCATTTTAACTTTCTTCATTGCTTCCACCACTTCCATCCTGGTGATTTCTTCCTCTCTTCTCATAACCCTCCTTCTCCCTGCCATTCTCCAGCCACTTATACTTGCATTACTTTCATTCTCTATGTTCAACAGTTCATTAAAGTGTTCTCTCCATCTGTTTACTTTTTCTCCCTTCTCCACTAGTAATCTACCATTTTTATCTTTCACACCCCCACTGACTTCGTTGGCACCCTGTCTAGCTCTCTTTACCTCCTTCCAGAACATTTTCTTACATTCCCTCCACTTTGCACTCAAATTCCTTCCAAATTCCTCATCCACTGTCTTCTTACTCTCTCTTACTAATCTTTTCACCTCTCTCCTCCTCACTACATAAAACTCTCTCGTCCGTCTCTCAGCTTCTTCGTCACCCCTGTTCCTCATCCACTCATTATATGCTTTCTTCTTTTGTGCCACAGCTTCTCTCACCTCTTCAGTCCACCATGCTGTTCCCTGAACCCCCTTTCACCTTCTCTTCACCCCACACACCACCTCACATGCTGCACAGATTTCTTCTGTGAATACCTTGCACACACCCTCCACGTCCCCCATCTGCTCCAATCTATATTTACGCAATTGCTCCTCCACTTCCCTTCTATATTCAGCCTTTATTCCATCCTCTTGTAACTTTTCTGCCCTCCTTGTAACAAATACTTCCTCCTGTCCTTCCCTTCTTCTCTTCCTCCATCTTGTTTGGATTCTGATTCTGGCCACCACCAAGTGGTGGTCAGAAGGTCCACTCCTCCAACCTCTATATACTCTTGCATCCATTATACATCTTCTCATCCTTTTATCCACACACACATAGTCAATCATTGCCTTCCGTTCATTCATTACCCCGTCCTCTCTTCTCACCACTCGCCATGTATGCCTATGGATCATTTTGTGCCTGAAGAGGGTATTAACTACCACCAACCCCCTCCCAGCACAAATGTCCACTAAAGCACTGCCATTCTCTTCCATCTCTGCAGGCACACCCCACTCACCAACCACTCCATCTCTGCAGGCACACCCCACTCACCAACCACTCCATCCACCTTCTCATTCCCTTCTTTTCCATTCATACCTCCAGTCAGAAACACTCTCTCATTCCTTTCAAACTTTTCCAAGCAGGCTTCCACATTTGTCCAAAACTCTTCTCTCACTCTACTTACACGATCTTGCGTTGGCGCATACACGCACACAATTGCCCACATTTGTAGTCCAACTTTCACTCTTACCCACACAATCCTTGACCCAACTGATCCATACTCTCTTACATTCTCCTTCCACCTGTTGCTCACAACAATACACACTCCCTCTTTCGCCCTCTCATTCTCACCCACTCCCGCACATATACCCCATCCATATTCCCATTCTCTCACACTCTCACCTTGTCATTTAGTTTCAGTTATTCCACATATATCCACTTTCGCACTCTCAAGCACCTATACAATCTCTCTCTCTTTCACCTCATCATTCATACCCCTCACATTCCAGGTCACAATCTTTATCTCGTCCTTTGTCCGTTCCTTTGTCGTCAACTTTTGGTCAATCCTGGTCCGAGGCTTCCTGTTTGTATTTTTAGTTAGTTGTTTTTACGGGGTGGGGCACTAACCCACCACCAACCCTTTTAGTCGCCTCTTACGACAAGCAGGGATACTGGGGGAGAATTCTTGAAAAACACCCTACCCCCAGGGGTTAAAAATGAATTTATGAAAATGGAGAGTGAATGATAGGGATGTGTGTTGAGTGAGAGATGGTGATTGGTAATACCTTGTTTGAGAAGAAAGATATTTATAAGTATACATGGGTGAGACAGGAGGATGGAAAGGTTGTTGATAGAGCATTGATGGACTATGTGGTTGTGTCCAGGAATATAATAGGATGATTGTTGGATGTGAAAGTTTTGAGAGGGAAAGTTGGAGGTATGTCTGACCACTACCTGGTGTAGGGAAAGTTGAGAGTAGGTAAAAGATGGTTGAGAGCTAGGAGAGTTAGGTGTGGCAGGGAGGTTTTGAAAGTGAGTGAGTTGGGTAAAAGAGAGAAAATGATAGAGTATCAGGAGTAATTGAAAAGATGAGTGGAATGCAATGAAAGATCAGGAGATTGGCAGTGTGGAAGAGGAATGGCAGTTGTTTAAGAGTGCTGTGGTGGGGCATGCAGAAGAGGTGTGTGGTGTGAGACGAGTGGGTGGTGGTAACAGAAAGGGAAGTGAATGGTGGTGCGAGGAAGTAAGTATAGCTGTGGCTGAGAAGAGATGTACATATGAAGTGTAGTGGCAGAGGAAGAATGAGGCATCATGTGAGAGGTATGAGGAAAACAGGAATGGGGCGAGAAGGGCTGTGTGTGATGCTAAAGTGGCAGCAGATAAGAGGTGGGGTAGGCAGTTGACTGAAAATTTTCAACAGAATAAAATGTTTTGGAAGGGGATGAGAAGGGTGTGAAAGGGAGAGTCTGGGGAGGAAGAGCGAGTAAAAGCAGAGGATGGAAGGATGTTAATTGAGATGGATTCAGTAAGAAAGAGATGGGCAGAGTTTTTTCAAAGATTGTTAAATGTGGAGGGAGAAAAGGAGGCTGAGATTGTGGCAGATGGAAGGGTTCGTTTCATTTCGTTTTTGAAGGCTCCAACATGCTTGCATGCGTTGGCCTTGGTCACCTAATGGCGGCTCTCCATGCTGCTCGATCTTTGGCAGCCTCCCTGTTCTGTCCCTTAACCCTTAAGTCACACTTAATGACCTCGTCCCATGTCTTTCTCGGTCCACCCCTCCCAGCCCCTCCCCCAGTATTAACACTTCTCACCCTTTGCACCCAATTATCATCCCCCATCCTCTCCACATGTCCATACCACCTCAGCCTGCCTCTCCTCATCACTACACCAATACACTCCAGTCCCATCCTACCTCTCAACTCTTCCATCGTAAACCCAGCCCCCCCCAGGCTTTGCATGCAGGGACGCACTGCACATCCACCTAATCATTGTCATTTCTGTACATTTAAACCTGTGAATATCCTCTTCCTTTACTGCCCAGGTCTCACTACCATACAGCATCACACTCCTAACACATGCTGCATACAAAGACCCCTTAGCACGTAAGGAGAGTCCCCTCAATGTCAGGACAGGCAACAGCTCCCTGAACTTCTTCCAACTACTACTCACCCTAGCAACCGAGCTAACTCCAGCCCCACCTCCGGCACATAACATGTCTCTCAAATAACGAAACTCCTCCACACACTCAAGAGACTCACAGCAAGTTCAACCCTCTCACGCCTAACAATCTCCACCTGCTGTCCCCGACACACCGCACACATGAAATCAGCATTTATCTTGCAGTCTACCTCTAATACCACTACATCTCTTGTGCACCCATTTATCACAAACACTACACATGATGGAATTACTTCCCACACCTTTGTGGCAAACTGCACATGGCCACTCTCCCTCTCCTCTGATTGTACTGCCACCAACCCTAGATATCATCGCTTTTGTTCTATCTACATTTACCCTTAAGCCCTTGTGCCCCATACCATCTCTTCACTTCTTAAATCTTTCCTCCGCCTCCTTTTCATTCTCAGCAATCAACACCAAATCATCAGCATACAACATCTCCATGGGAGTCCATCTCTGAAGTCACATGAGAAGTTCAAGCACCATGATAAACAATAAGGGACTCAAAACTGACCCCTGATGCACACCAACATTCGCAGAAAACTCATCACTCATAACTCCATTCACTGTTACCTGGGTGCGAGCACCCATGTACATGGCCATAACCCCCCTAACCAGCCACTCTTCCAACCCTAGCTTTCTCATTGCCCACTTCACCACCTCTCTAGGGACTCTGTCAAAGGCCTTTTCCAAATCAACAAAAACAAAATACAATTCTCTTTTCTTTCCAATATATTTCCCCTAAAGCTGTCGAACAATGAATATGGCATCAGTGGTCCCCCTGCCTGGCATAAACCCAAACTGCATCTCATTGATATTCACTCTTTCTCTAATCATACCTTCTAGAACTCTCTCCATTACTTTCATTATCTGATCTAAGAGGAAGGAATAAATGTGTTGGGAGAGTTGAATGATTCTTTGATCACAGTGGAGGAAGTGCAGGAGACAGAAAGGGAGATGAAAACAGGGAAAGCTGCAGGTATGGATGGGTATGCTGTGGAATGCCTGAAATGTGGTAGATCGACTGTTGTTGACTGGTTAGTAAGATTGTTGAATGTGTGTTATGTGAGAGGTATGGCGCCAATTGACTGGGCAGGTGCTTGCGTGGTCCTGTTGTATAAAGGTAAGGGTGATAAGCATTAATGTACTAGCTTTAGGGGTATAAGTCTATTAAGTGTTGTAGGTAAGGTATATGGTAGAGTGTTAATTAAGAGAGTTAAAGAGGGTATAGAGGGAGTGATTATTGATGAGCAGTTTGGCTTCAGGAGAGGGAGGGAATGCATGGATCAGTTGTTTGCTGTGAAACAGGTGTGTGAAAAGTATTTAGCGAAAGGTAAGGATGTATTTTGGACGTTCGTGGATTTAGAGAGGGCGTATGATAGAATTGATAGGGAGGCTTTGTGGACTGTTTTAAGATTGTAGATAAGTTGCTAAAAGGAGTGAAAAGGTTTTATGTAAATAGTAGAGCGTGTGTAAGACTGGGAAATACTGTGAGTGATTGGTTTCCCGTGAGAGTGGGGCTGCGGCAGGGATGTGTGATGTCACATTGATTTTCTAATATTTATATGGATGGTGGTGTAAGGGAGGTGATTGCAAGAGTGTTAGGTGGAGGTCTGAGTCTGGTGAATGGTGATGGTAAAGAGTGGAATCTGAATCAGCTGCTGTTTGCAGATACTACACTGGTGGCTGATCTAGAGGAGAGATTGAGACACTTGGTAGAGTAGTGTGGAAAGGTGTGTGAAAGGAGGAAATTGAAAGTAAATGAGAATAAGAGTAAAGTGATGAAGTGTACGAGGTTGGTAGATGGTGGGAGAATGAATATAGCTTTGAATGGTGAGTTGCTTGAGGAGGTAGAGTGTTTTAAGTATTTAGGGTTACATGTTAATGTGGATGGAAGAATAGATGCAGAAGTGAAGTTTAGAATGAATGAAGTAGGAAAGGTGCTGGGAGGAATGAAAAAAAGTGTTTAGATGTCATTCGCATAGAATGGATATAAAGAGAAAATGGTATGAGGGTGTTGTTGTACTGACTGCATTATATGGGGCTGAATCATGGAATGTGGGTGTAGCAGAGAGGAAAAGTTTGAATGTAACAAAAATGAGGTGTCTGAGGAGTGTGTGTTTTGTGACGCATATGGATCGAGTGAGAACTGAAGAAATGCAAAGGAGAACTGGAGTTGTGCAGGAGATGGCTGATTGAGTTGAGCAGGGGTGTTGTGATGGTTTGGGCATATGGAGAGAGTTTTTTTTATTTTTTTTTTTAAATACAAGGAAGAAGGAACCAAAGGCCACCCACATACTGTTCCTTCTAAGAAAAAGCAAAAACAGTACAAAAAAAAGCCAAATTCAAGTTCCATTCATTTCGAGATGCCTGGACACACTGCGTTTGAAAGACTGGAGATCATAGGAAGTAGGGAATACAGACTGAGGAAGACAGTTCCTGAGTTGACCAGTTGCGTAAATGAAGGACTGGGAGTAACGGTTAACTCTTGCATTAGAGAGTTGGACAGAAAAGGGATAAGAGTTTGTTGCTAGACGGGTACTACGTTCCTGTCGTAGAGGTGGAGGGATGTAAGCGGACAGTTCAGAGGAACAGTGACAGTTGAAGTAGCGATAGAAGAGAGATAAAGATGCAGCAGTGCGGCAGAGACAAAGGTTGAAGGGAATTAGTAAGAGGAAGAGAGTTAATGAGATGAAAAGCCTTTTATTCCACCCTATTGAGAAGAGCTGCATGTGGGGAGCCTCCCTACACATGAGAGTTGTACTCCATACATGGAGGAATAAAACCCATGTACAAGGTCAGCAACTGTGCAGGGGTAAAGAAATTCGGAGTTGGCGTAGCACACCTAATCTCTTGGAAGCAGATTTCACAAGAGATGTAATATGTTCTTTCCAAGATAAATCCCGAGAGAATGAAACCCCAAGCATATTCGAGGATGATGCAGGACTGAGCTGGACATTATTAAACATTAGTGGGTAATCCTGAGGAAGATTTTGTCTGGTTGATAGGCGTAAGAACTGAGTCTTTGATGCATTAAAAACAACAAGATTATTTTTACCCGAGTTAGAGATACGAGCCAAGTCAGACATTAGGTGTGCCATAGCCTCATCCCTTTTTTGTTGAAGTAACTGCTGAGATGGATGTTGTGGAAACTGAATGGAAAGGTGAAGGGTGGAATCATCAGCATATGAGTGGATAGGTTTAGATGTACAGCTTAGAAGGTCATTCATGAATAAAAGGAAGAGTTGGTGATAGGACAGAGCACACCAATGTTGATAGGTCTAGAAGAAGAACAATGGCCATCTACAACAGCGGCAATAGAATGACCAGAAACGAAGCAAGAGATGAAGGTACAGATAGAAGGATAGAAACCGTAAGAGGGCAGTTTGGAAATTAAAGATTTATGCCAGAGACGATCGAAAGCCTTTGAGATGTCAAGTGCAGTGGCAAAGCTTTCTCCAAAGTCCCGAAAGGAGGATGACCAGGAGTCTGAAAGGTAGGTGAGAAAATTGCCAGTGGAGTGTCCCTGATGGAACCCATACTGACAATCAGAAAGAAGGTTGTGACAGGAGAGATGCTTTAAAATTTTTCTGTTAAGAATTGACTCAAAAAATTTTGTGACACAGGTTTTTAAAGCAAATGGACGATAGTTAGAAGGTTGGGAATGGTCACCCTTCTTTGGGACAGGCTGAATGAGAGCATACTTCCAGCAAGAAGAAAAGGTACAAGTTGATAGACAAAGTCGAAAGAGTTTACGTAGGCAGGGTGTAAGCACAGAAGCACAGTTTTTGAGGACAACAGGAGGGACTCCATCAGTCCCGTATGCCTTGTTAGTATTGAGGCCAGTGATGACAGAAAATACATCATTTCGTTTCGTTTTTGAAGGCTCTAACATGCTTGCATGTGTCAGCCTTGGTCACCTAATGGCGTCTCTCCACGCTGCTCGATCTCTGGCAGCCTCCCTGTTCAGTCCGTTAACCCTTAAGTCACATTTAATGACCTCATCCCATGTCTTTCTCGGTCTACCCCTCCCAACCCCTCCCCCAATATTAATACTTCTCACCCTCTGTACCCAATTATCATCCCCCATCCTCTCCACATGTCCAAACCACCTCAGCCTACCTCTCCTCATCACAACACCAATACACTCCAGTCCCATCCTACCCCTCAACTCTTCTATCGTAAACCCAGCCCCCCCCCTGGCCTTGCACGTGGGGACGCACTGCGCATCCACCTAATCATTGTCATTTCTGTATGTTTAAACCTGCGAATATCCTCTTCCTTTACTGCCCAGGTCTCACTACCATATAGCATCACACTCCTAACACATGCTGCATACAAAGACCCCTTAGCACGTAAGGAGAGTCCTTTCAATGTCAGGAGAGGCAGCAGCTCTCTGAACATCAACTGAAGAAATTTTAATGTCAGTCAAGAGGAAGCCAGAGGGGGGATGTGATGGAGGAACAGCACTGGAATCGTCTAAGGTGGAATTGGAGGAGAAAGTCTGAGGAAAGAGATCTGCTTTATCAGTAGAAGAAATAGCTACAGAGCCATCAGAGTAGAAAACAGGAGGGAAGGATGATGAGGTAAAGTTATTAGAAAGGTTTTTGGCAAGGTCCCAGAAGGAGCAAGAAGAATTCGAACTGGAGAGTTGAAAACATTTAGCACAGGTGAAATTGTTTTTAGCAGAGCAAAGAACAGACTTAGCACGATTCTGGGCTGAAATATAAAAAAGATGTGATTCAGGGTTGGGTTGGCTCCGGTACCTTTTATAGGCCCTTTCCTTGTTGCAGACAGCATTAGTACAAGCGTGATTAAACCAAGGCTTTCTTCCATTAGTCAGAGGATATGAGGAAGGAATGTATGCTTCCATGCCCGAGAGAATAACCTCCGTAATGCGCAAGGCACACTCAGATGGCTCCGGGCCATGGAAGCAATAATCATTCCAAGGAAAATCAAAGAAGTACTGCCTGAGGGCCTTCCAATCCGCAGCTCCAAAATGCCACAGACAGTGTTTCTTTGGAGGGTCCACTGGCCGTACCGGAGCGATAGGACAGGTTAAGTTAATATGATTATGATTGGAGGAGACCAACGAAGAGAAAAGATTATCAGTGTAAGGAGAAGGATTAGTTGTTAGGAAGAGGTCAAGTTTGTTGGAGCTCTCTCCGAGGCGGCCAGGGATACGGGTAGGGTGCTGTACAAGCTGCTCTAGGTCATTAAGGATAGAAAAGAAGTAGGCTTGTTCATCTGGTGGATCAGTGAAAGGAGAGGAGAGCCAGAGGTGGTGGTGAACATTGAAATCTCCTAGAATGGAGATTTCAGAGAAAGAAGAAATGGATAGAAAGTGTTCCATCTTAGATGTAAGATAGTCAAAGAATTTTTGGTAGTCAGTAGAATTAGGAGATAAGTAAACAGAACAGATATATTTAGTCAGAGAATGACAGGAGAGCCGAAGCCAGAGAGTAGAGAATTCAGAAGAATCAAGTTCAGGAACACGAAAGCAAGATAGATCGTTTCGTACATATACACAACAGTCACCTTTGGCTTTGAAATGAGAATAGAGAACGTAGGAGGATACAGAAAAGGGTTTGCTGTCAGTTGCCTCAGACATCTGAGTCTGAGAGAGGAAGAGTAGTTGAGGTTTAGAGGAGGAAAGGTGGTGCTCAACAGAGTGAAAGTTAGAGGAAAGGCCGTGAATGTTACAGAAATGAAGAAGGAATGTGTCAGACAGTGGTTCCAGGCAACTCCTTGAGTCGTCACCAGGAGACTGGCAGAGAATGTGAGTGTGATTGTTGAAAAAGATATCTGAATCTTATGTGAAAGGTGTAAGGCTGAGAGGAAGACCATGAATAGGATGGATGGACAGTGTGAGGAGTGTGTTGGATGTGAGAGGAATGTCTGTTGAGCATGGAAGAGTGGCTGTGCATGATAGAAATGATTTGAGAGAAATTGTGAATGAATAAATGATGATGCAGCTCTGAGGGGATATTCTTCTACATTTGGTCTGATCAGTTGATCAGGTCAGGTACAGATAAGGGGATGGGTCTGTTATGATATGGCATGGGTAAACCAGCTCTGCTGTCGGGTCCTGCTGTGGATGTCACTGATTACGCTGTGCACTTGACCCTCGTTCGGTGTGGTACAGAGATGATCTGTCTCTTCTCCTCTTAGGGCTAAGATGCGAATGAATGTGTTTGAGTGGATGAGTAAATTAGGAGTGTGTCATCCTGTCTTGGCTACCTTCCTCTCCTTAGGGGAAGCAGCTTAGGTATGTAGATAGATAAATTCATCTTAAAATGCATTTGAGGAATAAATTGGTGGCCTGTGGGCATACACAACTGAGCATGGGAATCATGATAATTATACTGTACAACACTTCTTTCCTAATCATTAGTTCACCAATAAATGCTCAAGATTGATTTCTATCTATCTATTGCCAGATGCTTTAATCCCATAAGGGGTGGCCACAAACAAATCGCCTCCATGTCGCTCTGTCCCCTGCCATTTCACTGCCCTGCTCCCAGCTCACATCCCCATCTCTCATATACCTCTCCACTCCATCTCATCCTTGGCCTCCCCCTCCCTCTCCCCCCCTCCGCTTCACTCACATACACTCTCCTCATCAGTTTCTCGCTCTCCATCCTCTCCACATGGCCAAACCACCTTAACCCTTAAACTGCAGGGTTGTCGGAGGCGCGCTGTGCCAATCCTGTGGGGATATTCGCACTCCGAATGACTCTAAAAATATTTGCCAAAAATCAGATATTCGTTTTCGTTTCGTTTCGTTTTCGTTTTCGAAGGCTCCAACATGCTTGCATGTGTCGGCCTTGGTCACCTAATGGCGGCTCTCCACGCTGCTCGATCTCTGGCAGCCTCCCTGTTCAGTCCCTTAACCCTTAAGTCACATTTAATGACCTCGTCGCATGTCTTTCTCGGTCTGCCCCTCCCAGTCCCTCCCCCAGTATTAACACTTCTCACCCTCTGCACCCAATTATCATCCCCCATCCTCTCCACATGCCCAAACCACCTCAGCCTACCTCTTCTTATCACAACACCAATACACTCCAGTCCCATCCTACCTCTCAACTCTTCTATCGTAAACCCAGCCCCCCCAGGCCTTGCACGCAGGGACGCACTGCACATCCACCTAATCATTGTCATTTCTGTATGTTTAAACCTGCGAATATCCTCTTCCTTTACTGCCCAGGTCTCACTACCATACAGCATCACACTCCTAACACATGCTGCATACAAAGACCCCTTAGCACGTAAGGAGAGTCCTCTCAATGTCAGGAGAGGCAACAGCTCCCTGAACTTCTTCCAACCACTTCTTACCCTAGCAACTGAGCTAACTCCAGCCCCACCTCCGGCACATAACATGTCTCCCAGATAACAAAACTCCTCCACACACTCAAGAGACTCACCTGCAAATTCAACCCTCTCACGCCTAACAATCTCCACCTGCTCTCCCCGACACACCGCACACACGAAATCAGCATCATCTCGCAGTCTACCTCTAACACCACTACATCTCTTGTGCACAAATCCATCACAAACACTGCACAAGATGGAATTACTTCCCACACCCATGTGGCAAACTGCACATGGCCACTCTCCCTCTCCTCTGATTGTACCACCAGCAACCCTAGATATCATCACTTTTGTTTTATCTGCATTTACCCTTAAGCCCTTGTACCCCATAGCATCTCTCCACTTCTTAAATCTTTCCTCAGCCTCCCCTTCATTCTCAGCAATCAACACCAAATCATCAGCATACAACATCTCCCATGGGAGTCCATCTCTGAAGTCACGTGAGAGGGCTTTGAGGACCATGATAAACAACAAGGGACTCAAAACTGACCCCTGATGCACACCAACATTCACGGGAAACTCATCACTCAAAACTCCATTCACTCTTACCTGGGTGCGAGCACCCACGTACATGGCCATAACCACCCTAACCAGCCACTCTTCCAAGCCCAGCTTTCTCATTGCCCACTTCACCACCTCTTTAGGGACTCTGTCAAAGGCCTTTTTCCAAATCAACAAAAACAAAATACAATTCCCTTTTCTTTCCAATATATTTTTCCTGAAGCTGTCGAACAATGAATATGGCATCAGTGGTCCTCCTGTCTGGCATAAACCCGAACTGCATCTCATTGATATTCACTCTTTCTCTAATCATGCCATCTAGAACTCTCTCCATTACTTTCATTATCTGATGTAAGAGCTTTATACCTCTGTAATTTCCCCTTTCCAGGGCATCACCCTTCCCTTTGTACACATTTACAATTACACTCTTCTTCCAATCATCTGGGACCACACACTCATATATAATCCTATTTATCAGGTCAGTGACTAACCTCACCCCAATATCTCCTGAGGCCTTCAACATTTCAGCAGTCAACCCAGACACACCTGCCGCCTTCCCCACCCGCATCCTGCCTATTGCCTCACTCACAGTAGCAGCGTCAGTCAAAGGCCAAGGCCCTAACACTGGATCAGCTGGCTCCAAACCTTCCCTATCCCAATCAAACTCCTCATTCAACAACCGGCTATAATGCTCTCTCCATGCATCTTTAATATCCTCACTGTTCACCACTACCCTTCCTTCATCATTCTTCACACACTGCTCGCCTACAATGTCCCGATTATCTCTCTTCACCTGATTTGCCACCCTAAAAATCATATTAGTCCTAGAATATTATAATTACATATGCATATGGCACATACCTTCAGCTTTCTCCTGGAATGTTTTTGTTAGCACTCGTCGACTACCGTAGGACTTGTGGAGACTTCTGAAGTTAGGTAACTAAGTCTCCACTTTACACTTCTCGACTTCCCATAATATGAATACCACTGCCAGATATTAAGACTAGAAACACTATTCAATGATTTCCAAGTAGTTTGGAGTCCATACTAAAAAAAAAAAAAAAAGCGCTGTGAA
>JAGKTI010000432.1:0-53957 GCA_018397915.1 Birgus latro
TTTCACCTTGTCATTGCTGTCTCTCTCGTTATCAATCCCTGTTTTGCGTTTTGAGTCAGCCGAGTGGATTGAAGTATTTTCTTTTCCTTTTTGAAATGTCACATTTTAAGGTGTATGAAAGGTGTTGGCTAGAGAACAAGTGGTGGATAGTGTATACAGGGTGGTCATTAAAGTGCTCCAGATATCTTTGTGTTATGGGGATGCTCAGTCTGCTGGTGTGGGTGTGGCAGTGGGTAAGAAATCACCTGGCAGAGTTTTGTATATGGACCAGCCTGTATTATCCTTAATTGGTTTTACTACAGACTGAGTTAGTGGAAAAGTGTATGACTGGAACTACAACTGCTATCCTACTGTACTATTGCACTTATATGTGAAAAAGAGACCTGGATTGTAAAATGAACAATTGTGTTTTGTAGTTTGGGGGAATGTTAATTTACTTTCCTTTTGAATCACAGTCACCTTCACTATATTTTTTTAAGCTAGAATAAAATAATCTGATGGCAGCCTGAGTAATATTAAACTTAAATAACTGTAGTGAAGAGGTTAATGGTTAAACTGACAAGAAATTAATCTCCCCCTGATGTCAGGGGACAATACCTTTCCTGCACCTGTACCACTCATTTAGACATCAGCTGAGGCGATAAAAGTTAATATTGCAGTATCAGGTGAAATTAGTTGAATATCATGACCTGTGTTATCAGGTAAAAGGGCTTGAATGTTGTGGCTTGTCTGTGTCATGACATGGCTCATCATAATTAAAAGATTTCAACTAAGTAGTTGAAGATAATGTAAAGATATGTTTTTTCTAACCATTTCAATATACTGTATTGGTCTTTTCATAGTTTATTCTTGCTACCTGTGGATGGTTATATTCAGTTTAGGATATATATCTTGTACTGAAGGGGTAGGCAATCTAACCCCTCCAGTCTGAAGTCTCTCCCAAGTTAAACGATTAGCATAAATAAAATAAAAACATCATGTGTGTGGTGGGGAAAATAATCCATCTCTTGAAAATTAATCCCTTAAACATTTTTTTTGTTTTTATTGTAATCTTGCGCTTTCCTGACACTTTTATTCCCTCCATTGACACCTTCACATCTAAGTTACTCTCCTAAGCTGATTAAAATTATCTAGTTGCCAAAAAAAAAAAAAAAATCACTGTACTGAAGTGGTTGAAAATATCAGTAAGAATGAAATTGTTCATTTAAAGTTGTAGATGGATTGAATGATGTGAGCTGAAAATGAGTTGGGAAATACACCATAATACTGCATTTTACATACCAGTAGGCTTCATCCACAGATATAAGAAAATGGCAATTTGGGACATTCCTTCACACTCTGACAATGACATAAATCTACTGCCAGGCATTTTGATTCAGTTTTGGAGCAGTCTTCCATTATTTAGGGTTAGGAAGTCTTCAATAACTCTCTAATGATGAGAGAATCTTGACAGTTTTGTTCTTGCTACCCTCAGATGATCATTTTCAATTTTGGAGTGGCCTCACATCATCTGAGGGATAAAAAGAGTTTCCCTCTTATGAAAACAAAAACCTTACTACTGTATTTTATAGGCATTGTGGCTATAGCTAAATGATTGTATTCGTCTTTGGAGTTTCCTGTTGTTGCATAAGCATTAAGCATGGAAAGAGTCGATCAGCAGTTACCCTTACTACTTTATTTTATAGGCATTGTGGCTATAGCTAAATGATTTTATTCATCTTTGGAGTTTCCTGTTGTTGCATAAGCATTAAGCATGGAAAGAGTCGATCAGCAGTTACCACACCCCATATTTCAATACCTAAGGAAGCTCTACCACTGTGCCTTATTAGCTGATTTTTACACATGACACATTAATATTCTCATATGTGGTCTCTATGCCAACTATGTCGATGTTAAGGAAGCTGTCTACTGCCTCCTCCTTGCCAGTTACAAAAGTTTTTTTATTATACAGTAATGAGGTAATACTCACATCTTTGGTCTTTATGCCAACTATCTTGATATCAAAATACCTGTACTGTATAAGTAACACGTAGAGGAAAAAAATAATGCGTAGTATAGAAGATAAATCAGTAATGAGAAAGTGATAAGACTGCAACCCCACGTGCCTGGCTTATCTTGTCCTTGACCATGAACTTGAAGCATTACTGTAACTCATTACTGTTTGTTAATCTCATCAACCCAAGGTTATCATTTTATTGTTCTCTTCCTGCTATACTGTCCTTACTCTGACTTGGCCTAAAACTGTCATCTCTTCATCTTCAATGTTGATCTATAACGAGATTATTGCACAGACATACCCAGTACAGCTAGTCACAAACAAATGCTATGGAAAGGGGATAGAGTGTAACATTGTCTATTTTACCTATGAGGTACACAAAATTAGCTGCAAAAAGGCCAGAAATCTGCATCAAGTTATGATGAAGGAACCCCACTAGATTATTATCCTCAGCTTGGGTGGAACTTCTGGTCAGCCTGCAGTCCACTGGGTTCACATTTCAGGTGGGTCTGGGGCCACAACAATAGAAACAGTACAGTGATATCTTGTTTAATTCTTTAACAGTATCACAAGACAGAAGTTATTAAATATAGGAAAAGATCAGTACAGAAGCAGTCAGAAACAATGTCCATTAATCTTTTCACTGTACATGTACTGTTATTGCATCTTAGTAATTTTATTGTAGCTACCCTCAGATAGCTTTATTTAGCTTAAAGGTCTCTCATAAAGGAGGGGTTAAAGGAGGCTACTGGTACATCTAACCCCTCCAGTTCAAAAAGTCTCCCAAGATGCATGAAATCATCAGTGGGTAACAGAGATAAATATATTGTCCTGTTCATTTGTTTTTGAAGCCTCCAACATGCTTGCATGTGTCAGCCCTGGTCACCTAATGGCGGCTCTCCATGCAGCTCGATCTCTGGCAGCTTCCCTATTCAGTCCCTTATCCTTGAGGTCACAATCGTGACCTCGTCCCACTCCTTTTTTGGTCTACCTCTCGCAGCCCAACCCGTAACATTAACACTTCTCACTTTCTACATCCAGTTATCATCACCCATCACCTCCACAAGCCCCAACCATCTCAAACTACCTCTCCTCATCACAGCACCAATACTCTCCAGTCTCATCCTACCCCTCAACTCTTCCATCGAATACCTAGCCCCCCTTGGCCTCACACTCAGGGATGCACTGCACATCCACATAATCATTGTCATTTCTGTATGTTTGAGCTTGTGAATATCCTCTTCCTTTACTTCCCAAGTCTCACTACCACACAGCATTATACTCCAAACACATGCTCCATGCAAAGATCCCTTAGCATGAAGGGAGAGCCCTCTCAATGTCAGGAGAAGCAACAGCTCTCTGAACTTCTTCCAACCACTCCTCACTCTAGCCACAGAGCTAGCTCCAGCCCCACTTCCAGCACATAACATGTTTCCCAAATAACAGAGCTCTTCCACCCACTCAGGAGACTCACCAGCAGGTTGAATTTTTTTCACACCTAACAATCTCCACTTGCTCTCCCCAACACACCACACACATGAAATCAGCATTATCTTGCTGTCTACTTCTAATACCACTACACTCTTATGCACCCACTTATCACAGACACTGCACAAGATGGAATTACTTCCCATGTCCTTGTGGCAGATTGCACATGGCCTCTCTCCCTCTTCTTTGATGGTACTGCCACCAACCCTAGATATCATCACTTTTGTTTTATCTGCATTTACTCTTAAGCCATTGTGCCCCATACTGTCTCTCCACTTCCTAAATCTTTCCCCTGCCTTCCTTTCATTCTCTGCAATCAGCACCAAATCATCAGCATGCAACATCTCCCACGGGAGACCATTTCTGAAGTCATGTGAGAGGGCTTCAGGTACCACGATAAACATCAAGGGGCTCAAAACTGACCCCAGGTGCACACGGAAAACTCATCACTCAAATCTCCATTCACCCTTACCTGGTTGTGTGCACCCATATACATTGCCATAACCACCCCAACCAGCCACTCCTCAATTCCAAGCTCTCTCATTGCCCACTTCACCACCTTTCTAGGGACTCTGTCAAAGGCCTTCTCCAAATCATCAAACACAAAGTACAGTTTTCTCCTCTTTCCTATATATTTTTCCTGAAGCTGTCACACAGTGAATATGGCATCAGTGATCCCTTTGCCTGGCATAAACCCAAACTGCATCTCATAAATATTCACTCATTTTCTAATCATACTTTTAGAGCTTTCTCCATTACCTTCATTATCTGGTCTAAAAGCTTTATGCCTTTAACTGCAACAAATTTTCTCAGTTAAAGAAAATTGTCAGTTGCTAGCCCAGTGGAAATGCCCAGGTGCACCAGCCACAGTGTAAGAGTTAATGAACCTTAATCTCTTTATGAGGAATTAACCACACTGCTTTATCAGTCCTTTGTGGATAACTGGAGAATGTCAGTTACACAGATAAGAATTTCAAGGAGGTATGACATCAAGGGTGAGGGTTTAATTTAATCATGTAATGCCTTGAAGGGGAGTAGGTTGGTCATCTGCCCTTAATGTACTGGACTTTGGTAGCCTACACCTGAGGGGGTAATATAGGATTCACTCTGGGGAGGGGAGGGGGAGGTTAATGATGTCAAGAGGTCTTCAGTTCACCATTTGTTGCCTTGACACTCTTATGATGGTAAAATGATCATTTCACCTGATGATGCTCTAATGTTGTAAAAAAGGCAGTCCATATTATATGTCCAGCATGAGTTTCAAAATATTACACCATTTTCCATACCATTAGTACTGTAAATTGGGAGAAATTGGTAAAACAGCTTTGTAGGAAGGCTTGGCACTGTAATGGTTAATTTACATTTAATTTACAGTGAATTAACAGCAAAAATAACCCATAAAATGCAGATTATAATGAACTTACAGTGATAAATGTGGTCTGTTAATTATGTGAGACAATTTAGTTCCTGATGTTAAAGATAAATTCTGTATGTCTAAATGTATTGTGATTTTGATAAAGTTGAATAAAAATATCCATAGGGATATTGGGATAGATGTACAGAGTACAGTAACTTAGCCTCAGGATGCCTGGCTGTTGCTGATGCTGCTTGAAAATATGTTAGTATGTCACCTTTAATGCCTTACCAAGAGCATAGGGGTCCAGGGCTAGCCAACTTAGTACAGACATTTAAGGCAAGATTAACTATACTGTACTCATTTTACCATCCCTATACTCCTTTTACTTTAACTTGGCCTAACAATGCAATCTTTGCATCTTGAATGCTAGAGTTGTAACTCACACTGGTATAAGATCCTAGTCATGAAAGAGTGCTGTGGAAAGGATATAGAGCCATAGTATTGTCTTTTTTCTGCCAATGAACTATGTGAATAATCTGCAAAAGGACAAGTTGTAACACCGGATTACCATACCACTGGAATACAATGCTAGGCATGAAGAAGTGCTATGGAATGGATAGAGCTGTGGTATTGTCTTCTTCTGCCACTGAACTATGTGAAATAAGCTGCAGAAGGATGAAAATCTGGGCCAAGCTAAGGTGAAAGAACTATATACGTAGGTAGTTGCTCCTCCCTGAGTGGCATCATACGAGCAATAAATTCCAACAACATATCTATCACCAGAACAAGATACACAGTACAGTATTCCAAAACTCTTCATCCCATATTTCAAATGTGAAGCATGGATACTGTACAGTTATGATACAGGCAGTTGTCAGTTAAGTATTTTTTTTTTTAATAACCCTTCAGTTTGATGACATTTTCTATTATTTTCTTGCTGTCCTTAAATGATTTAATTTTCTGCAAGGTTGATTGTTTGAATTAGGATTGACATATTTTCTGTTATATTCTTGCAGTCCTTTGATGATTTTATTGATTTCAAGGTTGATTGTTCGAACTGGAAGGATTATACACAACCTTCATTAGCCCTTTCGCTAGCAGAGGCCATTCCCTAAGCTGTCTGGAGACAGCAAGAATATAGTGATAAATACAAACCACATTGAAGGGGATATAGTCTGCTTTAAGTTACAGAATAACCGAATGTCATACTTCAAGTGGTACCCGTAAAGCCGACTTACTATACTCATTTCACCTTAAATTGGCCCAGATTTTTTTTACCCATTTGCAGCTCATTGCTTGTAGCTCAGAGGTAGAATAAGAATACTGTACTCTGGCTGTATATTCTTTCCATAGTACTTCTTCATGACAAGCATCATATTCTCCTGCTAATCTACCATTACTACATTAAAGATGGAGAGATGGCAATTTTAGCCCAAGTTAAAGAGAGCATAGCTCCCTCAAATTACAGTACACTGTACTAAATTGTACTGGTCAGCTACAGTATATGGAGAAATGGTGGTATTTTACAATTTATTTTCTTCCCATGTAATTGGGACTGTCTGTATTATTATTGTTATTTATTTATTTATTTTTTGTCATTGTTGACTGTCTGCAGTGCTGTATTCAGAGTATTAATCCTGGTACAGGGTTTGTGTCTGAGTGGGTGCGAGGAGGACGAGAAGAACCGTGAGCTTGAGGCAGCTGTACAGGCTCAGTATCCTGACCTAGCACGCCACATCTCTGTTGCTTCAGACACTTATGGATCCATAGCCACCGGCACACGCAAGGGTTCGTTAATCATACTGTACATTGTTAGCAATATGATACTTTGTAAGACTTCTTCTGTATTTGACAAAAAATAATGAGACAATTTGTACTGGTTTAGGTGTACTAGTAGGAATGATTCTTCAACACCATTTTTCAAATTCAGTCATACAGAAAGCAGACTTTTAGTACAGCATTCATACTGAAGACAAAAGTTTAATACATTATTAAAGTTGAAAAATCAGCACTTATCTATTGAAACCAATCAGTGACTCAGAAATGAAAATCAGAACACATTTAACAGAGTCTGAGCATGATATCATATTATATGCATAATAGTACAGTAGCAGGTATTCAGCCTTGAAATTTAGTACAGTATCTGGTACTGACTTCCTTATAATCAGTTAGCAAGGCAAAATGCATTGTGTTTTACTACATCAAATTAATGAAGAGTTCATCATTTGTGGGGTTTTCATCCATAACAAAATTCCTAAGGCACAATATAAGCCTACATAAACTACCATACTGTTGGTGAATTTCATGGTAATGGTAAATACCTGTACTGTATTTTCTTACTTAAATAACCATGGCAATGATTGCAATGTGCGTCATGTTTTGCAGGAGGCATTGTACTCATCAGTGGGACTGGGAGTAATGCCCTCCTAGTGAACCCCGATGGACGCACCTTCCGCTGTGGAGGCTGGGGCCACATACTGGGGGATGAGGGCAGTGGTGAGCATTGGAAGGATTTTGTTGGAGTGCCAGGATATACAATAGTATCATAAGCAAATGTTTGCCAACAGTCCTCTGCCAGCATGTAGTCCTTCCTTCCATTTGCATTGTAGATCATTCCTCCCCAAATCAGTATCAGAGAGTATCCTGCCTCCTCATAATGTACTCATTTTGTGTGTGTGTGTGTGTGTGTGTGTGTGTGTGTACACACTTCATATTGATATCACATAAAAATATTTTATACAACACCTTCCATCACCACAGGCAGCATGGAAGTGTTGGCAGACTTTGATTGTGATAGTACAGTATACAGTCTAAGCTAAGGGCCTGTATTCTCATTTCTGCAGATAACATGTGAATATTGTGTTGTATTTGTCATACCCTATGTGCAGGCTATATCGGTATTAAAATTAGTCTTCCTGCACTTCTTCCTTATCACTTTATTTGTGTACATGGAACATTGTCTCTCCCCTCTCCCCCCAAAAAAAGTTAATCAGGAAATTAAGTTCCTCAGGAAAAACTCCAAGGGGTCTCCTAAACCCATGAAAATGCTGGAAGTAATATAAGTAAAGGGTGCCATAAATACTTGGAGGTGTAATATGAGAAAGGATTACAGTTGTTCTGTGGCACCTGCTTTTTGTTCTGTATGACAGTTAATGCCTTTGTAAATTAGAGAAATGTTACTTTGTACAGCATAATTTTTTAAAAATATATATATACACTCTTAACAACCTAACATTCCCATCTCTCCACCTTGAATACCAAGTTGTAACTCATCTTAAATGTCAGGACCAACTTGCCTAGCCCTGGGCTCCTACGCTCCTCTGTGGGGCGACATAGGATTGGATAATGGATGAATGAATGAACGATAAGTGAAGGCTAAAATATGATGCTAATCACGAAGAAGTGCAATGAAAAGGATGTTGAGCTGTAGCAATGTCGTCATTTCTCACTGAATTATGTGAAATAGGTTACAGAAGCAAGAAAATCTGGCCTAGGTTAAAGTCAAAAGGGTATAGTAAGGTTGCTGCACAAATGTCATCCTCTGGTTATTGTGGTATGCATTCTCTTCTGACATTCCACTTTACTGCAGGATACTGGATAGCAGCCCGGGGTGTGAAGCTACTCGTTGACGAGGATGACAACCTGATTGAGCCTCCATACAGTACAGAGAAGCTGAGGAGTATTATCTTTGCTCACTTTGGGATTAAGGACAGGTTAGTTTTTTGAAATCCAGTACCAGATATCCTAGAAACATACTTAATGGAAATCCCAGTTGATATTGTGTAGAATTATTATTGTTAGTAATTTTCATAATCACAGCACTTTAATAACAACACTGTTATCAGTTATTCAATATGGTACTTTGATACTATGAAGAACATCAGACATGCCTTTGGCTCTATTATGTCGGATAGTGGAGGGATTACTGTACAATATATTACTGTATTTATATCTTGACTAGTACATTAAACTTATAATTCACTGTTTTAAAAATACAGTATTCACTGGTTTAGATATTTTTTTTTTTTTAAAGGTACACTTGACTGAACATCGACTAACATCTGTATGCTACCACCAGGAACTTAAAATGCAAAAGGCAATAAATCCAGGGAGAAATAACATTAGGGTATGTTGTCATGTAGGCACACCTAAAGTTCTGGATAACTTGCTTTTCCATGCTATCAGTTGCATCCCACAGCACCCCTTCATTACCCATTATTTCTGACTTCTGCTTCTTCCTCCTCAGGTTTGGGATGCTGGAACATTCCTACACCAGTTTTGAAAAGCCAAAGCATGCAAGTTTGACAGCAAAGATCAGCAAGGGGGCAGCAGAGGGTGATGCCATGTGTCAGCAGCTTTTGCACGATGGGGGATATGCCATTGGCCGCCACATCTCTGCACTCTCCAGGAACATTGACCCAGTAAGAGATTCAGTACAGAGACCATATTTGAGATCCTCTAAAGTGGAGGAGGACAGGTGCTAAAATTAAAAGCAAGAGACATAGGTTCTTTTCCTATATTTTAATGCTGAAGTAACTTCATGGCATATTGGTGCTTGTCTGCCAACACTTCCGAGTAATGTACCTTATTTATATAGGCTACTGAGGTGAAGTTCCATACCTATTCTTTGTACTCATACAGCTACCAAACCCATCACAAGAAAGGTGGAGTGAATATGAAAGACAAATTATATAAACAGGTAACAAGCAGCGGTACCAAGGCATAGCAAACCTGTCCCCGGCAGTCATTTTAGTGCTGACATAAACACAACAGGATATCTAAGTAGTCAAAGATGTCACATATCAAATTTGGAGTAAATTGGGTTTAAATTGACAATTTTATACCCATTTGAAATTTTAGGCCTGACCCACCTGACATTGACCCCCTTACCACTAAATCAACTACTGTAACTCAACATGCCTCTCTCAACTCACCAACTCGAATTCTTCTCGCTCCTTTTGGCACCTTGCCAAAAACCTTTCTAACAGCTTTACCTCATCATCTTTCCCTCCTCTTTTCTACTCTGATGGCTCTGTAGCTATTTCTTCTACTGATAAAGCAGATCTCTGCTCAGACTTTCTCCTCCAATTCCACCTTGGACGATTCTGGTGCTGTTCCTCCATCACTTCCCCCGTCTGACTTCCTCATGGCTGACATTAAAATTTCTTCAGCTGATGTATTTTCTGCCACCACTGACCTCAATACTAACAAGGCATATGGGCCTGATGGAGTCCCTCCTGTTGTCCTCAAGAACTGTGTTTCTGTGCTTACTCCCTGCCTAGGTAAACTCTTTTGCCTTTGTTTGTCAACTTGTACCTTTCCTTCTTGCTGGAAGTTTGCTCTCATTCAGCCAGTCCCAAAGAAGGGTGACCATTCCCAACCCTCTAACTATCGTCCAATTGCTTTAATATCCTGTGTCTCAAAAGTTTAAGAGTCAGTTCTTAACAGAAAAATTTTAGGGCATCTTTCCTATCACAACCTTCTTTCTGATCGTCAGTATGGGTTCTGTCAGGGACACTCTACTGGCGATCTTCTCACCTACCTTTCAGACTCCTGGTCATCATCCTTTTGGGATTTTGGCAAAAGCTTTGCCATTGCACTTGACATCTCCAAGGCTTTGGATCGAGTCTGGCATAAGTCTTTAATTTCCAAACTGCCCTCTTACGGTTTCTATCCTTCTATCCGTGACTTCATTTCTAGTTTCCTTTCTGTTCGTTCTGTAGCCGCTGTTGTAGACGGCCATCGTTCCTCTCCTAGATCTATCAACAGTGGTGTTCCTCAGGTCTCTGTCCTATCACCAACTCTCTTCCTTTTATTCATCAATGATCTTCTGAGCTGTACATCTAACCCTATCCACTCATCTGCTGATGATTCCACCCTTCACCTTTCCATTCGGTTCCCGCAACATCCATCTCAGCAGTTACTTCAACAAACAAGGGATGAGGCTGTGGCACACCTAATGTCTGACTTGGCTCGTATCTCTGACTGGGGTAAAAATAATCTTGTTCTTAATGCATCAAAGACTCAGTTCTTACACCTATCAACCCAACAAAATCTTCCACAGGAGTACCCTCTAATGTTTAATAACGTCCAGATCAGTCCTGCGTCAACCTTGAACATGCTTGGGGTTTCATTTACGCGGAATTTATCATGGAAAGAACATATTACATCTCTTGTGAAATCTGCTTCCAAGAGATTAAGTATGCTAAGCCGACTCCGAACCTTCTTCACCCCTGCACAGCTGTTGACTTTATCATCATCATCCAATCCTATATCGCCCCACAGAGGAACGTAGGAGCCCAGGGTTAGGCAAGTTGGTCCTGACATTTAAGATGAGAGTGACCAGCCTCACTCATCCCCAAGTGGCATTATGTCAGCAATAAACCCCAACCACCCTTTGGATTTAAACCTTCAATGGCTCAGTCTGACTGGAGTGCCATAATTACCCACAAAACCACCAGGTGCCAATGAACAGGTTTTATTCGCCCCTGTGTGGAGAACAACTCTCATGTGTGGGGAGGCTCCCCACATGCAGTTCATCTCAATAGGATGGAGTCAAAGGCTTTTCGTCTCGTTAACTCACCTCCTCTTACTGGTTCCCTTCAACCTCTGTCTCTTTGCTGCACTGTTTCATCTTTATCTCTTTTCTGTCACTGCTTCAACAGTCACTGTTCCTCTGAACTGTCTACTTGCATCCCTCCACCTCTACGATGGGCACATAGCACCCGTCTAGCAACAAACTCTCGTCCCTTTTCTGTCCAACTCTCTAATGCAAGAATTAACCGTTACTCCCAGTCCTTCATTTATGCAACAGGTCAACTCTGGAACTGTCTTCCTCTGTCTGTATTTTCTACTTCCTATAATCTCCAGTCTTTCAAACACAGTGCGTCCAGGCGTCTCGAAATGAACGGATCTTGAATTTGGCTCTCTTTTGTATTGATTTTGTTTTTTCTTAGAAGGAACAGTTTGTGGGCACAAGGCCTTTGGTTCCTTCTTTCTTGCATTAAAAAAAAAAAAATGGGGAGTGATCCCCGTGATGTAATGAGGCATGTTATAAGATGCAGATTTGAAAGATGCACCTTTAGGTTTTGTTTCATGTTGACATGACGAATTTGAAAGGAGTTCCATCCATCCATCATCCAGTCCTATGTTGCCCCATGAGGAGCGTAGGAACCTGGAGCTAAGCAAGTTGGTCCTGACATTTAAGATGAGAGTGATGAAAGTTTTTTTTTTTTTTTTGTTGTGTGGGGGGGGGGGGGGGGGGGGGGGCTACAGCCTGAGCCTCGACCCAATTTAGCCCCAAATTTAATCAGGTGTTCAGATTATATCTCATCATCCCTGTAATTTTAGTCAAAATTGCACCAGTAGCCTTTGCGTAAAGTTGTTAACAGAGACAGACAGACAAACAAACAAAAAACAGACAGACAGACAGACAAACAAACAAAAAACAGACAAATCAGGTGAAAACAATACCCATCCACGAGCTCCTCCGGGGCAGGGACAGGTAATAAAAAGGTTGTGAAACTTAACTGTTATTTACATAAGAGACATTCCTTTTCCATTAGGCTCAACATCATCGGCTTCCTACTTAGTCCACTGAAAATGTCCAGAACATCTATGAGTACAGACAATCTATTCATTTCACTCTTACAGCATTCTTTCTTACCAGTTTTAATACTAAACTGTTACGAATACCATCAGTCCGTATGAAGTGGTATTTTCTGGCAAAGACCTGTATACAGTATGCAAATTTAATATAGCTGATAATATGCCTTTTATTTTTTATTTACTTATTTTTATACAGTATATGAACTCTACCTCATTAGCTAATAATATGCCTTTTATTTATTATTTTTATGCAGTATATGAACTCTACCTCATCCTACTTAATGAGGGAAATGGAGGTGGGACGATGATTAGGATGATGATGATCTATACCTATACTGTACTACATTTTCATTTCTGGTAAAAGATTAAGTACAACATATAACTGTTAATATAACTTTTTATTTATTTATTTATTTTTTAAATTTTTTTTAAGGACCTCTTCACGACAGAGAATGGCCTGCCCATAATATGCTCAGGGTCTGTGTGGAAGTCTTGGGAATTTATGCACCGAGGATTTGTAGAAGGAATCCAACCTCATTTGGAGAAGGACAAAAACATACCAAAGTTGACCCTCATCAGACTCGCGGTGAGACCATAAAAAAGAACCCATAAACCAGTACAGTACCAAATATTGATGCTTGTAAATGTTGTTCATCATTTCCCAATATCTTGTAAAAGTTCTGTTGTGTATCCAGTATGGTTTTGTATAATACAGGTACACAACAATTGTAATAATGTATGCTGTATTGTTATGACTGCATTTAAATGCTGTAATTCATCAATGAGTTTTATTTGTTCTGAAAAACTGATTTTCACAGATGGGGAAAAGGGTCAGGATGATTATGATAATGTCTTTCTTTGATATGTTGGATATTCTGAAATACTTTATCTTGACAGGTTACAAGTGCCATGGGTGCAACATATCTGGGCGCCCTGAAGGCCGGCTATGACCTACCACGAGACTACAACAAAAACGTCAGCCCTCTTTTCTCGTATGTCCATGAATCAGGCCACACAGACACCACTGACTTCGCCAATAGGAAGGGCAATGGTGCAACAAATGGAATATCAAGCAAGTTGGCAAAAGGAATGCAGAATGGAACAACAAATGGAACTGTGAATGGAACAGCAAATGGAACTGTGAATGGAACAGCAAATGGAACTGTGAATGGAACAACAAATGGAACTGTGAATGGAACAACAAATGGAAATGCACATGACTCACACCTAGTATCTGCAAACAATGGAAGCACTTCTTAAAAAGGCTGTTCTGTACAGACATGCATTATCAATACTTTAGGGTTACTATTTGGTAGTGATGTTTACATGACATAAAAATTTCAAGTTTGTAAGACATATCAGAATAATTGTCACCAGTCTAGATCTCTTGTGAAGCTGAATACAAGTGTATGATATTCCAGGAGTCAATGAGTGTTTTGTAAGTCATTTCCAGTCTTGAACTTCAAAGCTGTGTCCTCTGCCACTCTGGCATTGGAAGTTCCATAAAGAAGCTAAAATATAATAGTCCTGTTTTTACTGAGTAAAATAACTATACAAGATACCTCACAAACACTCGAAGTAGTTGTGTACCTTACAGTCAGTACAATAACGGTGAAGGTAGCAGCAGTTTCTCTTCCTTGCAATGGCCAATAAGATTTATGTGCAAACTAGTTTGACATTTCAAGAGTATGGTATGACTGAATTGACAGTCATTACTAACTAGGGTTTTTTTTATTTTGTAATCTGGTGTGGTTGTCTGTATGGAAGAGGCAAGTGTGTTTGCAGTGTTGTGGATGGTGCAGCACACAAGCAGCTGGTCAGAATGTGCTTTGTCATCGTATGTGTGAGAGTTTATGTTAATTCAAGGGTATTAGTTGTTTTGTAAGTACTATGGCTTTATACATGGGTATTTGTCACTGAGCTCTATCACATGAAGGGGCTATCTCAGCAGCAAGCATGTGACTTTGGCTGTCATATTGAAACACCCCACTCGTCACCTCCACCATGGTAATGCGATTGGAACACTGTTCTTAGCTTGCTATCTCTGTTTCTTTGTTGCTTCCAGAAGGTGCACAGTGGGCCATGGCACAATATTTTTAACTGTGCGGTGGACCATGGTACTAAATTTTCCGGATTCACCACCTGATTTCAAAAGGCGTGGGTGTCAGGTGCAACACATAAACATCATCAGCCCTGCCTTGGGCCTCTTGCGGCGGGCACACAAACTACGCGGTGCTACCCATGAGAAAGCCCCTCCATGTGATAGAGCTCATTGGTATTTATATAGATTGTACTGACATCAGTCTCTGCAAGGTATCTGGTACAAAGAACCAGTAATTATTGCAGATCAGGAAGAATGATTGTAGCTGTAAGATATATATACTCATCTTAATTACATAAATTATTTGCATAAAATAATTAAAGCTATTACTGTAAGTGGCAAAGTCAGCATATATTACAGATGACACTGAAAAAGAATTTACACTGCAGTATGTACTTTTCAGAAGTTAACCCATGACAGCTGAGCCTGATACCAGTTATTCATAATCTGTTAAGCATTTCTTAGTACAGAAATTTCTGATCTGTACAAAATCAAGTTTCTGTACTATCAATAGTTGGTATATACTCAACTTTTACTTGTAGTACTATCAGGTCAGTTAGCAGCCACTGGCAGGCTGGGTTACCAGACACACTGTATATATAGCATTTTATGCATCCCATGTAATATTCTTCAGATGGGGCAACATACAGCTCAACAGCAAATCATCCCAACCCTCATTCTCACAGACAAGATGAGCTGAGGTGAATAACTGCATGGCCCATTTACTGGACATTGTGTTTGGTAGGTCTCCTAGACCTAAGTTTTATCTTTGTTTCCGGTTACCTCTCCCCATATTTTAGGCAGAAATTGAGTTGTGATGATTCTGTATATATATGTATTGCTGGTGCACTGTATCCATGTGTGATTCTGAGTACAACCCATGAATCAAGAGCAATTCAGCATTTAAATATGCTAACTTGTTTGGAGATTTGGCAGAATGCCACTTTCTGACCCCCCCTAACACAGCCATTTCCTACCCAGGCTCACGTCCTGTTGACACTTTTTGTAATGTCTTGTTTTCAGGAAGTTTCAGTTACACAGAAAAGAAAATAAGGCAACATCAGAGGCATAACCAAACAAGTTTAGGAGTCAAAGACTCGCTTTGGAAAAGAGGGATGGTGTGCTTAAGGTGGCTCTTGCATTTTTAAGGTAAGGAGAGGAAGGTTGATGTACATAAACCTCATCCATGAAGCCTTCAAAATTTTCGGTTACTTCGTTTGTACTACCACTGTGTTGAGCTCTGGCTTTTGCTCATACTCAGCATTGTGCTGGTGGCAGTAAAAGTAATGCATAATTGGTGCTGGTGTGCCGGCAGTCATTGTTTATGTGGAATTATCAGTAGCAAGGATAAACCTCTTTATTTTCCTAACACACCAGTCTACAGTATTTTTGGCACTTGTGCACGTAGGAGTCTTTAGGGCATAATATCACTGGCTAAGGAAATTCCCCATCACTTCTTTCTTACAATTTCTGGTTATGGCATGTTAATATTGTCTTTTGTTATTCATGTCAACTATGTAAATACTGGGATAAAAAGGCACAAAATAAAATATAAAGGTGAAAGGTGGAAAATAAGTGGTGACTAACATGGTGTTAGGTATGCATCATGATAATGAGTGCTGTATTTGTTGAGAAAATATTGGAAGCCCATAGTGATAGAAATGCCCAATGAGTACTGGTAAGGCTAGTCAAATTCTCTCTCCTTTTCTTTGAATTTTCTGCAAGTCTTCTGTGTTGGCTTGGTGCAATAAAATTAACCTTCCACTGATTGCTCAATGTATCTTGTACACGTGACCTGAAGGTCCACCTCATTAATTTCACTTATCACAGGTGCAGGCATTCTCTGAGCTGCTTCCAGTGTTGTGGCAAGTGTGGCTGTTCATGTTTGTCTCTGTCCCCTCCCCCTTCTTTAGGAGAGTCTGGTACAATGACATGGAACCCTTGTCCACTGGTAGTGATATTTAAATCCTATAGGTTTATTTCACACCATCCATGACTCCTGGATTACTCATCAGAATGCCTTAGAAGACAGGGTGGCAGGCTCTGCTCAGAAACTTGGCTTTTCAAATTGTAAGCTACAACTGCTCTTATGTAAGCTTTTGCACCCTTAAGTGACTGCTCAGCTGGTTAAGTCATATCTAAGAGCAATTTCTACAAATGTTCACATTGGTCAAGCTGAGCATATACCTTCACTTTTATCTGCTTTCACTTAATTAGCAGCAACCTCTACACTGTACTTTTTCCTCACTCATTAACCATTCACTGGTATCAGGGGCTGATGGTGCTAGCCCTTGCAAGAGGTTACAGCATATGTAGGAGTGTCATATAATCAGTGAATAGTGGCAACTCAGGTTGGTCAGGAGGCATGGACTTTAGCAGTATGGATGTTAGGGTCTGATAACTAGTTTGTGATCTAGTAAGAGGATTTTGTTCAGAAATCTTTCTTCTGAAGAAGGAAGATAAAATTCTACTTTTACATAATTAAAGAAGTTGGTCTCAACAGTCAAGTTGACCTATGGACAATTTGCATGAGGATAAGATGCATCAATTGTATATGGCATAATATAGCATATTAAATTGTTTTCTTAGCAGAATACAAATCCAGATATAACTCACTTGATAGTTTAGCTAAGTGAGCTGAAGCAGGTAAACTGGAAATTTTATTTACTTTTCAGTACACATTCCCACTGAATACCATGTTCTGTACAACAGGTACTTTATAATTACAGTTTATATATTTTAAGGTGATATGAATTACTTACTGAATAACATCCTTCACATACCTAACAAGTTACTTTTCATGTCTCTTCCCTTAAATATTTTAGTATACTGGTGTTAAAACTGTCCATATATTTATGGCAAGAATGACCTGTGGGTTGCCTCTCAGTGACATATGATCAGTACATCCCAACTGGCATCCATTTGGTTTGCCACTCATTGTACCGTTGCATGAAGATAGCATTACAGCAAATAAGCTGATGGAGGATGCCCTCACCCTGTAAAAAAAAAAGAGGGGGGGAGGCTGCTATAGTACAGGTGATGGTTTTACAAAGGAATATAAAAGAAAGCAAACAAGAACACACCTTATGGTCCTTTCGAGGCTGCTTGTTACAGAGTAGGCTATGACTATGAGATCTAATCCTACATGCTGAAGGATGAGGATAGCAAAGCAAGAAAGCTCCCCCTGCCTCCAAACCCTCCAGTTAAAACTGACAGGAAAAAGTGAAAAGGACCACCATGCAGCATGGAAAATTCACAGAAAAGACTGAAAGGGAAAATTTACATTCTATAATACTTTATCTTCGCTACCAGTTTCAATAACCTGAAAGAGAAAGTAATGAAGTAAAATGAGTCATCAAATAAATAAGGCAAGACATTATGTATTGGTACACTGAGTTAAAGGGGCATCTGTAGACAGTATGAAAACTGCACAGTGTGGATGTTCAGGGGTGGTGAGTGACAACTATGACAACTTACCAAGATTCTAGCCACACCTCACTTTTTTGGTGGTATCTCCCAGAGTTAAAAGCAGCTTAAAAGTTCCACCAGTAGTAGTAAAAATGGTAACAGCCAGTCCTATACAGTACTTTCTTGCATCTTACACATTTTAGGCTTGTAAATTTGAATTTAGCAGCAAGATGAAATATTGATCAGAACTCGTCTTTCACGAATTCTTGTGTAATGTCTTTAAAATGTTATCTATAATAATATATTTTTTGAGAGTATTTTCACACTTGGTGTGATCACAGGTACACATTTAAACCAACCAAGGCCAGTAAAAAAAAAAAAAAAAAACTGCTTCTGGTAACAAGTAATTTTCTCATCAGTGAGAGAAGTGTGAATGTCAAGAGTAGGGTTGTGAGAGGAAGGCCAAAAAAGACCTGGGATGAGGTCATAGAGTGTGACCTCAGGGATAAGGGACTGAACAGGGAGGCTGCCAGATACTGAGCAGTGTGGACAGCCACCATTAGGTGACCAAGGCCAATGCATGCAAGCATGTTGGAGGTATACATTTAAACCAATCATGGCCAGTAAGGGAGAAAAAAAAAAAAATGCTTCTGGTAACAAGTAATTTTCTCATCAGTGAGAGAAGTGTGAATGTCAGGAGTAGGGTTGTGAGAGGAAGGCCAAAAAAGACCTGGGATGAGGTCATAGAGTGTGACTTCAGGGATAAGGGACTGAATAGGGAGGCTGCCAGATACTGAGCAGTGGAGAGCCACCATTATGTGACCAAGGCCAATGCATGCAAGCATGTTGGAGACTTTATAAATGAGACTATACAATACAATCTCATGAGTTTGCATTTGGCAATGCTGGTGGGGTACCTATTACACATGAAATGTGTGAGAATTGTATTACTCTTCACAAGGTGTAGGGTCCCAAGGCTAGGCTAAAGTACTCCAAGGTAGGTAGGTGACTGGCCAATACCACTGGTGACATTACATGAGTGAGAGGTCTGCTGCTGCTGCTCTGTAATTCAAACCAATTTGCAAATTCCATGGTTTTCACCCCAACTGGTGCTTCACCGCTACACACCCTCAGTATCGATAAACATAAACTCTTCTAATTCTAACTTCTCTTTCTTCTTAGATTTCTCTGTTGTCATCTCAGGTTCATCTGAAACTGCATCTTTCTTCTTTGATTTCTTCTTCTTCTTCTTGGTTTCCTCTGAAACTACAAATCTTTGATGAGCTGAGGCAAACACTTTCTGATGAAATGCCACAACAAGTTTATATTCTCAGGAAGTTCTACCATCAAATCTCCGAGGAACTAATTCGGAACATTTTTTTCTTCTTCTTCATTCATTCATCATCTAATCCAGTGTTGCCCCATGGGAAGCATAGAAGCCTGGGGCTAAGCAAGTTGGTCCTGACATTTAAGATGAGAATAACCAGCCTCACTCATCCCTGAGTGGCATTATGTAAGCAATAAACCTCAACCACCCCTTGGATGTAAACCTGCACCAGCTCAATCCATCCAACTGGAGTGCCTCAATTGCCCACTAAACCACCAGCCGCCATAATTTGGTTATATGGTTACCACCCAGCATATTAAATGGTTTCCTGGTGTACAGGAAACATAAAAATTTAAGTCTGTATGTTCCCAAATAACAGATCTGCAAACGTCAGCATTGTGAAGGTGCAGCTGAGAGACTGCCTGGAAATTTAAAGTATGGGTGATTTGATGAATACTATGAATCTGTAGTGGTCTGGATATGTGGAGAAAATGGAGGACGAAAACTATGCGTGAAGGAGCAGGGTAGAGTACCAAGATGTACACCTAGGATGAGGCCCTAACAAATAACACCATAATTAAGGGACTGAATTGAGTTGCTGCCAGAGACCATGCAGCATGGACAGTCACCATCAGATGAGCAAGGCTGACACATACAATCATACATAATCTTGGACACAAGAACCTGATACAATAAAGGTGGAGTGAAAGCTCCTTTCCACCACCACTGGATGACACATTGTTGGCTGTTCATATCCCAACACACACTTGAGACATTTAACAAATGAGCTATAATACTTCTTATTCTCAACATGGACCGGGAAACTGTCACTGTTTTCTACAATTCACAAAACTATTATACAATCATGTTTTACATCATTTAGGATAACAGCATAATCACAAAGAAATGATCAAGACACTCATTATATTACTGATGCCTCATATGACTGTGTCATGGTGGTTGGGGTTCACGATATGCAGCGTGATTCCCTTCACGGTATATTCCCTCACAACGGTCGTTAAAAACACTAAAGTGTGAATGAATGGGACAATACTGAATGGTGTTGATTATGTTTCTATCACCTTCCAAAAAATGTCCTTACAGGGTCTACTGCATGTAATCTTGGCTGCTTTCCTCAATTTACCAATTTTATGGAAAAAGTTGTAATATTAGGGAACACATCCTGTCTTAGAATAAGGATTGAGTGTACACCCACTTGTTGTCCCACTCTTTCAATAATATCCCCACCTTTCCTGAGTCAGCATTACTAAAGGAATTACATATAACAGCTACTCTCACTAGCATTTTTTCCACATGTCTCAGCCAACACAGTCTATCCATATGCATCACCTCACTAAAAATCTCAATAACCAAGCAATGTCTTTATTCTTGCAAATTTTGTACTCGCTATGTACAACAATCCACTTCACCACTCTCAGTTTGGGAAAGCTCTAATATGTTGACATCTTCATCCTTCACTGCTCCCTTTACACCTTCCCACACATGCAGAATACAATTTTTTTCTCATACACAAAGTCTTTTCACTGTCAATGGAGTAAAAATTCAACGGTTTTTTTAGGGCCACTTGACTCTGGTAAGTGAGCAAGCCTCTGCACAACTCACTATTTGTCAATCATTTTGCTAAACTCATTATCAAACACGAGAGCTGCCTATCCTATTGCAAATTCCTCCAGTCCTGGCTCAGCCTCATGATCTCCCATGCATACAGCACATTCTACATTTTGTACCATAGCATCTCATTTACACCCAACCTTCACAAACGTCACACCAGATTGTGTTACTACCCTCTTCCTGCATTTGGATCAAGGTCACTAGCCACTCTACATTTTACCTATATATGCTTTGACCCATGACATAAAAAACCAGGAAAGAGGAAAAGGCAATTTTTCAAATTTTAATAGAGGCAAAGGAAGCAGAAAACATACAGATTCAGTCTGGATGGCAAAAACAATAACTGTATCCATCCAGTCTGCATAAGTATACAACATAACATTAATGTAATTAACTGTGTACCAGTAACTAAAAACAAAACTAACTACTAAGAAAAAGTAGAGTGCAAAAAGTGAATACTGCCAGTACTTACAGTCCTCCTTCAGAAGGTCATCAAACATTTTCCTCTTCTTCTGTGTCTTGTCAATGAGTTCCTGCCAGTCAGCCTTGTCACCCCTCTTGAACATTCCAATCTGAAAGAAAAATGATAAAAACTACTACTGTAATTTACCCACTTGCAACCCATGATGTCCGACTGGTTTATTCTTTCAATGGAGCTGAAGAGGATGCCTTCATGAAGTGGCAATGATAAAACCAGGTGGCTGCACTGTCTGGTTATTTAAATATCCCTCAGCTCTCTCCCTATCCCCCCAAAGAAGGATGGCGGACTGCAAAAGGGCAACTTCAGCCTGCAGTCCACTGAGCTTATGTTCAGATAAAGCAACGATCACACAACATAATTCTTCCAACAGCCAGATTATTCACTTCAGGGAAAAACTTTTGTAGTGAGGGGGTCAGTGAAAACTACCTGTAGAGGATGGTCCATAACTTACACTCCACTACAAACCCACTCAGAGGTATTCTGTATGTTTCAGGGATGACTCAGTCTGCTGGTGTGGGTGTGGCTGTGGCAGTTGGAGTAGAAAATGAATAAATGATGGTGTAAACTTTGATAATGATGACTGAATTGTCCCCACAACACATGAGAAACCATGCAGCAGCGTGGAAGAGGAGTGTTATTTGGGGGGCACCGTTTACCTCAAACATTTGTCTATCTAAGGTGATGGTTCAAATGTCTCTCCTAAATTTCATAAAATAATTTGGAAGTACAGTATCAAGAATAAAATAACAGAGTATGTCACTGAACTGATGGAGTTTACTTACCTTATCTGCCTATTGCTCAATGCCAATCTTTAAAAAAAAAAAATGGCACAGCAAGAACTACACAAAATAACTGTATTGTATTGATTCAATTACAGTCTTTCATTCCCTTACAAATGCTGTATGTATGTTACTCTCCCATCTTACTCATGGTTACCTCTCAATATCTTTATCTATCTATTGCCAGATGCCTTAATCTTGTACAGGGTGACCACAAACAAATCGCCTCCACACTGCCCTGTCCACTGCCATTTCACTGCCGTGCTCCTAACTCACACACCCCTCTCACATATACCTCTCCACTCCATCCCTCCATCTCATCCTTGGCCTCCCCCTCCCTCTCCCCCCCTCCACCTCACTCACATACACTCCTTGTCAGTCTCTTGCTCTCCATCCTCTACATACGGCCAAACCACCTCAATGTATTTCTCCTCACGCTTTCTATCACATCCACACCTGCACCACAATGCTCATTCACTTCCTCATTTGTCAGTCTTTCCATGTGACTCCATATGCTCCTCTCAGATAATTCATTTCCACTGCTCTCACTCTTGACTGGTGTCCCTCCAACGAGGTCCAAGCTTCACACATTAGAGTTGGTATCACAATACTGTCATGCAGTGACTTTTTTACTTCCATGCTCACTTCCCTGTTTCGTATCACTGCTTTCAAAGAACCATCAACCTTTCTTCCTTGTTGTACCCTTCCAAGCACTTCACCCTTCAAACTTCCATCCTTATCACATTACTCAAGTACTTAAATGCACTCAGATTTTCCATTTCCTCTTTATCCATCCTCACTGGTACATTCAGTGACTTCATTTATCTCAAAGACCCTAACTTTACTCTTCCCTACATTCACCTTCAGATTCCATTTCTTACACACTATCCCAAACTCATTCACCAAGCCTTGCAGCTCCCCTTCGTCTTCATTTAACAACACAGTACCATCGGCAAAGAACAGCACAGGGAGTTTCCAAACACTGCCCTCTCTCATTAGGGCCACTCCAACATCCACTGTCCAAGCTTGAATCTCTTTTATAACCCCATCCATATACAGACTGAACACCCATGGAGACATGACACATCCCTGTTTCAATCCAACCTTCAAATAAGAAAATTCACTCAGTTCTGTGTCCAAACACACTGCAGCCTTAGCACCCTCATACACACTCTTCATGGCATTCAACAACTTCCCATTTACTCCATATAATTTTAAGTCTTTCCACATTCCTTGTCTACCTATCCACCCTGTCATATGCTTTCTCCAAATCCATGAAGGCTGCATACAATTTATTTCCCTTCTCTAGAAACTTTTCCAATAAAGACCTAAGAATGAATATCTGATCTACACAACCTCTTCCCTTCCTGAAACCTCCCTGTTATTTCCCTAACTCTGTCAATAAGCATCCTACCATACACTTTTCCTATTACACTTCTTTTTCCTCTTTTTCTTTGTACAGGAGAATACTGTAATCATATCTGACTTCCAATCCTCCGGAAAACTATCTTCCTCCCAGGCCAACGTACACATCTTCCACATCCATTCTACTACTAACTCTCCCCCATGCTTCAGCATTTCCCCACACACTTCAACAATTCTTGGGGCTTTCCCCATTTTCACTTTCTTCATTACTTCCACATCTTCCATCCTACTGATTTCTTCCTCTCTTCTCACATCCCTCCTTCTCCCTCCTATTTCCCAATTTATTTATTTCCTCTATCAGTGTTAAGTAAAACTGACAACCACACAGTACATTATGAAATACAAATTGCATTATTTATCTACTTAAGTATACACAATATACATTATAAGTAAATGGTAACAGACGTGATGCCACTCAGCGATGAGTAAGGCTGGTCACTCTTATCTTAGTCAGGACCAACTTGCCTAACCCCATTCTCCTAGGCTCCTCATGGGGCAACACAGGATTAGATGATGATAATGAAAAGGTAACAGTCAACCCCAGTTTACTTCCCGATAAGTGTACAGATCTGACACTCTGCTACCACTGTCCAGTACTTTTAAGGGTAGATGACCAGCCCACTCCCTTTGGTGACATTACATTTTTAAGTCTCCAATCATCTCTTGAGTATCAAACCTAAGGAAGGCCTTCTCTCTGATGAGGAAGTTTTAACCACTAAACATAAGTTCTCATACAAGCCAATTATATAAATGCAGTATTCTCAACTCCAAGCACCAAAAATGTTACCTTAAAGTTATTATATAAGATCTTCCCAAACTGATTGTTCAGTAATTTCTGCTCATCAGCCAACAGTTCACTGCACATCTGAGTCCTGGCCTTGACACTGGCCACCTTCCACAACGCTTCCAAACTACGGGACCCGTGTTTACTGCAGGCCAAAGCTGTGTATGTTCCCTGTAAATAAAGTTTACTGTTATTATAAAAACCAGACAACACTGCGCAATGCTAGAAAGGCACAACAGAATACAAATAACTCTGCCATCAAGAAACTGCTGAAGAGAAGGGATGACAAATGCCTAAAAAACAGAAAGATGCACACAATTCTTCCATTAACATATACAAATGCGAATGCCTTCCTTTCTTATTAAACTTTCTTTAAATTTGTGACCAAGACAAATGTGTGACCAGTGCTTTGACCTTTTCACTGCAACTGGCATACCTGGGTATTTTACTCAGACTAACACCACAAGATTTGATTCAACTGAGTGAAATCCCAGCTGGCTTTAAAATCAACCCTTAGTAACATTTTCTCAGCCACTGGTACACACAAGAATTATATTTAGGCTACCAGTAACACTATCTGTTTTGTTCAATTATGAGAAATAATAATGCTATACAGTGAATCCTCTTTATAACAAACTAAGAGGGAAAAATGCAACTCAGCCATAGCTAAAAGTCTGTTAGAAACACAACTTGTACTTATGTGGTAAAAAAAAAAAAAAATCAAAGCCATTCTTGTATGGAACACAGCCTCTGGTAATACATGCATGCTGCATACCTTGTATAAAAACAAACTGGACCCACTGCTTAAGGTGCAATACAAGAAAAATAACACAGATGTCAAAATTAATGGTACCTGCTTAGCTCACTGAGCCCAAGAATATCATCTTCGTTTTATTCTTTCCATCTCCTAATAATTTTTTCAACATGGGACAGAATTTTCAAACTGGAAGGAATAGATACAGACTCAATACACTCATTCAACACAAGCAGCCTTTTCTATGATGAATCAAATCACCTGACGGCAGGAAAACTAAGTTAAAAAAGGATGTCACCCAGATTCATGGGGTTAAGGTACCAATAATAGCACTGGCAATGAATGCATCAACAACCTGACCCGACCTAACCTAACCAGATCCAACCCAACCCAACCAAACTATACCTAACTTGAACTCACCTTAAACTGATAAACCAATTTCTCCCTGCTCTTAGTCCCAACTGTGGCACTGGAAATGAATGCATCAACAACATGTGAGCCACGAGGATCACACCCCATTGCCTGGAGGTCACTGCTGCGCGACTGTAGTATGCTCGTCACTACCTGCAAAGACAATATCCTCGTTTAATATAGAGTCAGTTATAATTCTCATCTTAAATGTCAGGACCAACTCGCCTAGCCCCGGACTCCTACGGTCCTCATGGGGCAACGTAAGATTGGATGATGGATATACTGTAATTCACTTTTTTTTTCTCTTTCACCATTAACAGTAGGAAGAGGTAAAGGGACAGATGTCATGGGGCACTTAGCAGTGCTGCTCAACTCCATAACTTAGGCCTTTGAGCCTGTGGCAGGTTATTCACCCACCATCCTGGGGTGCAAGGCAACAGCACAGAAAATTGAAAAAGTGCTTGTTACATTTACACTGTTCCCTATGAAGCTAATTTACCAGTTCCTCAAACTAATGAAAAACAGCTGTGATATTCAGGAACACATCCCTGACTTATAATAAGGACTACCCATAGTACTATAGTGCCTGGTGGCTTAGTAGGTTAAGTGTACCCACCATGTTATTAAAAACAACCCATATATGTAACCAAGTACAGTTAGATCTTAAAAACGCTTAGCTAGGCTGTGTTCTCGCCCCTCGCATGACACTGATTCGGTCTGGAATAAGCCTCTGTTCGGAGTGGATCTGTAAGCTTCTCCTGTAAATAAACCTCCCTTATACAGCAAGCAAGGTTTATCGAATTAACCCAACTATAACACGAGAGGGTAGTGGTACATACGGCACTCCAACCAGTTCAATCCCAACAAGGGTTTACATCCAGAGTCAATGGGAGTTATTTTTTTATTTATTTGTTTTATTTTTTATCCAAGGAAGAAGGAACCCAAAGCCAGGAGCCAGCAAACTGTTCCTTCCAAGAAAAAAAAACCATACAGGAGAGCCAAATTCAAGATCTGTTCATTTTGAGATGCCTGGACACAGCGGAAAGTGGCTGGTCATTCTGCCTTAAGATGTCTGGAATGAGTTGCTTCACTCTGAGCTACTCAGTTTAGCTAAAGCATGTAAGGTATTAACACCATAAATATGTATACCAGTGTCATAATGCAACTGCAGCAATACATAAATGTATACCTACAAAGCAACTGAGTGCTGGTGACAACACTTCTGGTGGTATAACAAGAGGGGTTACTGCCACCAAACAGAAATTATAGCAATAAAAGTAATATTCTGTCCAATATTACCCTTTGTGAGGTGCAGGGTTCTAAAATAAACACACAACAATTTATGGTATCCCTCCCCTCCCTAAGTCAGGCACAGGCTTGACTGTCCAGTCTTTGTCAACATTTGGCACTAATATCCACCATCCATATTAAAAACATCTTATGGTTTTCTTATTAATGACTGGCGTAATAATATTAGAAAGAATGTCTCTGCGAGACCAGTAAAGTTTGTACAAAACTAAAATTCTTCAAAATGTTCCACTCCCCAGCATGGAAATGTACTCTTGCTGTCACACATCATCCCACTTCTTTAACCATCATCTTCCCTCCTCCAGTGTCCTAAAGGATATAAGACTGTTTCCAATACAAATGCTAGGAGACGGCGATATCACATCCCCTTGCCAAAACATGGAGGGAGGTTTCAAGCTTCTACTCCTACAACTTTAATTTACTTTCCATGACATACAGGGAATGTGTAGGTGGAATTCTTTCTCCTCCATCCCCGGGGGATATGGCAGCTGAATAATTTCTCCTCTATTCCATGGATATGGTCGTTGAATGCCCACCCCCCCTCTATCCCCAGTGATAGGTGGATGCATGTTTTCTCTGTCCCTATGGGCATTGTAGTTACATTATGATAGTCTGAATGAAAACACCACATAAAGCACCTTGATTGGTTTGTGAAACTGAAGTAGATCCTGGAGTGCAAGAGCCCCCTGGAGTGACACTGGTGGCCGACTGTCTTGCTGCATCCCCATCACCGACTCCTGTTGCTGAGGCTGCAATCGTAGCAGCAGCATTGCAAACTGTGCCTGATGCTCTTCACCTTCCGAACAACCAAGCAACTCCATCAGTGCCTGTGTGATCATAAAGCAGGGTAAAATTACTATCTATCTACTGCCAGACGCTTTAATCCCATAAGGCGTGGCCACAAACAAATCACCTCCATGTCGCTCTGTCCCCCGCCAATTCACTGCGCTGCTCCCAGTTCACACACCCCCTCTCTCATATACCTCTCCACTCCATCCCTCCAACTCATCCTTGGCCTCCCCCTCCCTCTCCCCCCCTCCACCTCACTCATATACACTCTCCTTGTCAGTCTTTCACTCTCCATCCTCTCCACATGGCCAAACCACCTTAATGAGTTTCTCCTAATGCTTCCTATCACATCCACATCCACACCACAACGCTCCTTCACTTCATCATTTGTCGGTCTGTCTCTCCATGTGACTCCACATGCTCCACTCAAATAACTCATTTCCACTGCCCTCACTCTTGACTTCTGTCCTCCAACTAGGTCCAAGCTTCACTTCCATACATTAGAGTTGGTATCACAATACTGTCATGTAGCAGCTTTATCATTTCCATGCTCACTTCCCTGTTTCTTATCACTGTTTTCAAGGAACCAACAACCATTCTTCCCTGCTGCACCCTTTCAAGCACTTCGCCCTCTAAACTTCCAACCTTACTCATTACACTCTGTCCAATTTAACTGCGGCTGAAATTGCCATCTCTCCATTTTGAACGCTAAGCTGCAACAAGAGATTATTGTCTTTAACCCCTTAACCGTGGGGTTGACGGAGGCGGTTCCTGCCCGTACCGCGGGGGTAATTCGAGCTCCGACTCACTTTTTAAAAATATTTGCCAAAAATCAGCTTTTTGTCCTAACGTATTATAATTACATATGCATATGGCACATACCTTCAGCTTTCTCATGGGATGTTTTTTTTAGCACTCGTTGACTACCGTATGACTTGTGGAGACTTCTAAAGTTGGGTAACGAAGTCTCCAATTTTCACTTCCCAACAGCCCGTAACATGAATACCAATGCCTGATATTATCACTAGAAACACTAATCAGTTATTTCCCAGGAGGTTTGATCCATTGCCACCGACCGTCACGAGAGTGATGACTCCTGGTTAAGTGGTTAATGCAATGATGCACTCTTTTGTTTTATTCTTGTTAACATGATAAGATCTTAATTTACTTAGAAAAGAACTCTAGAAGTAAAGAGGTTAATGGAGGTTATATCAAAGTGTCTGGACACTGCTACTCCTCACTCTGCCCTAGGGTGGGAAAGGAGGTCTGGATGATGATGATGATGATGATGATGATGATGATGATGATGATGATGATGATGATGATGATACATCAAACACCTCCAGTTTGAAATGCTTTTTCAGATCAGAATAAAATCATACAAGAATACCAAATCCATCACTGGACTGAAAAGGATAATGAATGACTGTTGCTCATCACAAAGAAATGGTATGGAAAGGATGAAAAGCAACAGCATCGCCTTATACTGCCACTGAGCTATAGGGTATAATCTACAAAAGGACATACAGTAAATCCCCATCATGTTAAGGTACATGAACTTTAGTCCATCAACTGGTGGTAATTCAGTAGTTACATGAATGAACTCTTGATAGGACTCAAAGAATAACCCTTGCTGCTGCAAAGAAGGTCTGAGGATATGAATTTTGTTAAAACAATTACCACTGTTCTTCAGCAGCATCCACCAGCATGTCAATAACAGTTCCACTAATACCACTCCATTAATTTTGTATGATATCCTGTGTACTGTATATATCAATACAGATGATTCATAATCAATGCATTATTGGTGTTATATCAGGCTGTATGATTTCTTTTGTTGACCCATGGGAAGGCTGCCATGGAGCAGGTAATGGGATTTCTAGCCTATGTTTAAAAGTGTTATAAGGCCAAAGTCTATGACAGCACTCTCACTTAACTTCCCTATCCACAGGAGCTACCTCAGGTTTAAGTGCCTGGCATACAACAGTTTCTCTCCAAACAACTAGCAGAAGGATTGATCAATATACTCAAACAATCATCTGTGCAAACATCCTCTACCTCCCATCATCCCCAGACATCACCTTCTGCTCCCCAAACCTCACCCCCACAACATCCTGGAGAGTCGTCAGAACCCCTGGCTCTGACCACCTCCCAATCATCATCACTACCAAAACCAGAACCATCCCAGCTGGCCACAGACACACACACACTAATTATAAGAGAGCCAACTGGGAGGCCTTCACAGCTGAAACAGAACAACACTTTGAAACATTAAACAGTACACCCATCACAAACATCAACACTGCTGTGCATACTTTCAATACAATTATACAAAATGAAAACAAAAGACACATCCCTAGATGCAAAAGAAAAAGACAACCCCAACTTCACACCAAAAATTCAAGGCCTCATCAGTCAACGGGACACACTGCGACACTCCCCAATACCCCATACACATGACACCGTACAACAAATGCAAGAACTCAACACTCAAATAAACAATAAAATATCAGAACAGCATACACTACATTGGAATAATTATCTCCAAACACCTGATCACAAAACAAACACCAGCAAACTCTACAAAACACTAAACAGCATCACACTCCCCAAAAGCAATCAATCACACACTGCCATCACAACAACAGACACCATACCTTCAAACAAACAACAAGCAAACACTCTCATCAATAACTTTTCACATATCAGCCATCTAAACCCCCATCGCGACGACTGATGTAAGAGACAGTTCCCCACAGACCCAGACTTCGCACCTTTCACTTACAACCAGACGAAGCACATCATTAGCAACCTTAAGCACTCATCTGCCTGTGGACCAGACAACATAAGCAACATACACCTTAAACACCTTGGATCACAAGGCATAAACACACTCACCAACAAATCAAACTACAGCTATTCAAACAAACATAATACCCAACATCTGGAAGCATGGCATTATCATCACTATCCCCAAACCCAACACTGACCCCATGTTACCTTCACACCGCCCTATCGCACTCCTCTGTACCCCTTCCAAAGTCACTGAATGACTGGTACTACAACTAGTTACACCTCACACCCCCCTAGCCCCATCACACCATGGTTTTAGGCCAGTACACTCCACAAACACTCTTCTTGAGAGTTTTTGATGGCATAAATTCAGCTAGGCCACCACACAGAACACTCCTTATCACACTAGACATTAGTAAAGCTTTTGATACCAACCCCGCCACAACCTCACAAACAAAATATTCAACACAAACATGCACAAAAACACAAAAAGATGGCTGGCAAACTACTAAGCAGGCAGTTGTGCATATGTAACATTTGCCGGTCAGTCTTCAAACATCAGAAACTTCACAAATGGCCTTCCCCAAGGATCTGTTTTGTCCCCTACACTCTTTAATCTATACATGCATGACATATCCACACCCCACACCCAACAGATACACATAGCTTCCTCTGCAGACGATATAACACTTACATGTACACACCAAAACGCAACAAAGCCGCACACATCCTCCAATCTTATCTCAACACACTACATGAATGGTTCACCACAAACAGACTCAAAATAGCCCCGGCCAAATCTACAGTGACCCTTCTCACAAACTGGACAGCAGAACACAGTCACATTCCACATGCCACCATAAACAACACTCCCCTAATCCCCCTCCACAAAATCCTTGGTGTAACTTACATCAATGTCATTTAAACAACACATCATAAACATCAAAAATAAATTGAGGCACTGAGTGGAATAACCTCTCATGTGCCAAATATAGAAAATGGGAAAAAATGCTGTTAAAGTTTTTTACTTTCAAAATGCCATATTTTTTCAACCGATAAAGATATTCTGGTGAATTTGTTTTTCAAATGTAGCTGAAAATATCTGCTTGCAAGCTAGAGTATGTAAATCAATGGCATTTTGAAAGAACAATACATTAACAGCATCTTTCTCCTCTTGCCTGACAACAATGAACTGCATTTTCCCAAAAATTTGTGTTACTGCAAGCCAACCTTACGATGTATGCATGTACTTTCACAATATCCATTAATATAGCACAAAACCAGCAAAAAAAAAAAAAAAAACAATATAGCTAAGAAAATCTGTCCGTACCTACTGCTGACCTTGAACACACCTGTGGCACTCGAGTGGTTGTTACTACCATTCTGGGACTTCCCCCACATGGAGCTGACAATAGATGCGTGTCAACATGAATACACACGAAAAATTGACCTTAACACCAGTTGAATAACTAAGCCTGATGTTATTGACCTTAACACCAGTTGAATAACTAAGCCTGATGTTGGTTTCCAAGGTTCAGGACCTGTGGAAGACAATGCTACCTTGCAGAGTATAAACACCTTCGTGTGCAGCGCGGTCAGTCAGTACCCCCTATAAAATGGGATTTTCACCCTTATTGGGGGCATTTTTTCACATGATTCAATATTGTACTATACTCGATTTTTTTCCAGCTGATGATTCACTTTCGTGAATGTGGCACCTGCGCACTCCTGCCGCGTGATTGGTTGGTTTCAGTTTAATACCTGAAGTATCATATTTACAAAAAACAGTAACTGTACCTTACGTTCCAATTATCTTAAATGCTGTTTTGCATTGTCACCGTACTAGACAAACAGACATGAAACGAGTATGTGTCTGTGCTTCACCCAAACGGACAATGAGTTTGAGGATGTTGAATTTGAATTAAAATATTTATTGCTGTAAAAGGTACAAAGTTGTTGCATCTCTAATAAATAAATATACTGTATATACTTACGGATAATATGGGCGAAGGTATCGAAGCAATGGAGTAGGTGTGACCCATAATAAAGTCTGACATCTTGCGAGACGAGACAACTTGTTATTCCCGCCTGGCCATCTCTCGTACCTCCCCCCCCCTCCTCTGTAGTGACTGTTCCATTCGCCTGCCCACTTCCACCACTTTACCACTGACAAAACCGCTAATTTACTTACAATGGTACTATTGTCTAATGTAACAAGTGCCTAGGTATTAAGATACCTTTTATTAACACTTACCCTGCCAAATGTGTTTATTTTTTAAACAATATAGGGAGATGCAACAACTCTGTACCTTTTACAACAATAAATATTTCAATTCAAATTCAATTTCCTCAAATTCATTGTCCGTTTCGGTGAAGAACAGACACATACTCGTTTCATGTCTGTTTGTATAGCACAGTGACAATGCAAAACAGCTTTTATGAGAATTGGAACGTAAGGTACAATTACTGTTTTTTGTAATTATGATACTTCAGGTATGAAACTGAAACCAACCAATCACGCGGAAGGAGTGCGCAGGCGCCACATTCACGAAAATGGATCATCAGCTGGAAAAAAATCGAGTATAGTAGAAGAGGGTTTGGGGAATACGTTGGTGTGCTTAACTCCAAACCGCTGTGGCGGACAAGAGGTTATTCCACTCTCTTGTCCGGGGCATTTTTTCACGATTCATCATTGTACTAGTAGAAGAGGGTTTAGGGAATACGTTGGTGTACTTAACTCCAAAATGGCCACTGTGGTGGACAAGAGGTTATTCCACTCAGCGCCTCATTAACACCAAGACTCAATGCCCTGAGGACACGTACCCATACAACGTTTGGACACAACAAAGAAACCATCACCACAGTATACAAACAATACATACATTCAGTGATGAATTTTGCATGCCCTGCTTGGGCTCCTAACCTCCCTAAAACACACTGTACACATTCTTCAGACCATACAGAGCAAGGCCCTATAAATAATCACAGGCTGCACATCTACTACACCTACAGACCACCTACACTAAGAAACCAAAGTCCTCAAAGTCAAGGATCATCTAGACATAAGAGGCACCCAAATTCTCACTGCAGCCTCCAAAAACCCACAACATCCACTACACTACATGGCAGCACATCCACACACATCAGGGAACATCAAAACAACACCCAGCACATGATATCATACACAAATTCTGTCATCTCTCCTCACCCCCCAACCTGCTTCAGACCAGCTTCCAGAGGCTTATTCATACTCAAATCACTCGCCGCTCCATTCAGTCACATAAAGACTACACACAGCTGCATGCACGGCCTCCTGATATCCATCCTTCTGTATCCTATCTCCCTTGTGAGAACAGGCTCCACCTGGTCAGGCTGAGATGTGGGCATCATCCAGCCCCCTTAAGTTATCAGAAGAGGCTGGATGACTCCATCGCTGATGCCTGTCCAGGATGTAACACAGAACCCCTTATTATTAAGCACATTATGGAAAACTGCATTGCATATAATTATCTATGCCAACAACACAACATACACGCCTTGAGAGCTCTGTGGGAAAGCCCGGTCTTGGCTCTGGCCTTACTTAGGGACTCGGGGCTGTTCGGCCAGACTGCCTTGGGAACAACTACTACTACAACATCCTCTTCTTATCATTCACTTTTGCCAAGTCTGGTAGAGGTAATTTTGAGCAAAGTCTGGGGCTGACAAACTATATTTTCACTCACGGGCATTAGCAGATGCAGCAACAGTTGACCACAGTTCATATACACATTTTATTATATGTCCATTTCTCCAAGAGATTCCACAAGCACTCCAGAGGTAACTTATTTCATTTGGTCCCAGTCCTCAACAACCCACTGCTGTTGTAAGAAAGCGCACACAGGCACACCCACTCATTCTACTCTTGTCTATTCTGATACCTTCCATCTTGGGACCTCCATGAAAACAAAAATATATGGAAAAATAGTTCTATGCTTGTATGACTGCCCTGTTTACCTGGTGGTGACTTTCAAGTCACATAGTCTTCAGCAACATCCCTGTTGTCCACTAATCTTGAAGTCTCTTCTCAGGACCTCATCCTCATTTCCTCTGATATGCCCACAGGGGCTCTCCCTTCCCCACTAAGATTTGTATAACACTATTATGAATTACTTTCACATATTCTCTCTACATGTCCAAATCACTGAAGATTACATACATGCATCATCTCACTAAAGCTCAATATCCAAGTGTTCTCTTAACACAACACACATTATTCTCTTCCTCTGAGTGACATTACACATCTATGAACTCCTGCAATATGTAATTAAGCATGATAAATATAGTGAGCTTCACAAACCTTCATGCACTGTGCCTGGTGTGATGACAGCCTACGACATGCCTGAGTGAGAGCTGTGATTATGCCAGCATGCCCTGCCTCCACTGCCACATCCAAACACTTGCTCACTTCTTCATAAATATCACCAAACTGAAACAATGTAAATAATATCAATGTAAGCAAATGTCCAAACACCTGCTCACTTCCTCATAAACAGAACACACACACACAAAAAAGTAACATTAGTGTAAGCATTGCTACTAATACTGAGAAAGTTAGTCCTTTATGATGCTGGACCCTATTTGAGATATTTCATACATCTCTATCTTCATTAACACCTTCAGTACAGTACAACGATGTCTTCTTAGCTTACTCATACTCTTATTATCACCTCAATTCTACAGTGTATGGCAAACTGTAATGGTGGAGTGGGTTGGCCATCATCTTCCTCTCATATTCCACCTCACCACAATTCTACACAGTTTATGGCAACCTGTAAGGGTGAAGTGGCGTAACCATCGTCTTCCACTCACATTCCACTTATCATCCAATCCTTTATTGCACCATCGGGAGCATAGGGGCCCAGGGTAAGCAACTATGATTAAACATTTAAATATAGTGCCCAGTCACTTTCCCTTGAACAGAATTACATATGCAATAACCTCTATCTAAACCTAGGAGAACTGAATTAAGTATGCAATAAACTCTATCTAAACCTAGGAGAACTGAATTATGTATGCAATAAACTCTAAGCCTAGGAGAACTGAATTACGTATGCAATAAACTCTATCTAAACCTAGGACTTAAATCAACATGGGTCACATCCAGTTGGAGTGCCATAATTCACTAGATCACCCATCATCTATCTGTTCATTACAGGACTATACTCTTTTTACCCAAACTTGGCCTAAAACTACCATCTCTCCAACCTGAATACTAAGCTGTAACAAGACACTGTACTAGACATTATACTACATGATCATGCTAGCCACTAGGTTACATGAAATAAGCTGTAAAAATATGGATGAAAATTTGGGAAAAGTTAAGGTAAAAGTACTATACCAGCCAATGTTTCATATTCTTCTTATCTCTAAACAGAAGAAACATCTAATTCACAGTACCGTTTCCTTGTCCTTCCACGCAGCCACAAGTCTCTGAACGGCAAAATTAGTCTGCCGGTGCTGGACCAGAGTCTTAATTTTGCCCTGGAAGTATTGCTTGAAGATAGTGCTCTGCTGTTCACTGCTGCACCAAGTAACCATAACCTGGGAAATTAAGAAAAATAACCATCATAATCTGACAAATTAAGAAAAAAAAAATCATCATCAACATCCTGACCTCTTTTCCAGTCCAAGGATAAAGTTAAGTGTGGGGAAAGGTAAATATAAAAAAATAAATGCTTTCTTTTTTCTGATTTCAAGATTCTAATCATCATCACCATCACTTTACATTTTTAAACTTACAGTGAGTAACTCAATTATGATGATGATGATGATGATGGAACCCCCAATATTTTCCTTTCTCATCGATTCTTACAACATGCAGGAAATAAGCAGGTCGCATTCTTTCTCCCAAAGGATAAAAATAACTGGGAGTGCATATTACTGCTAACCTAACTCTGGTTTACTATCCACACTGTAATTGGCTTGTAATAAAATAATGAGTGGTGTTTGTGTTGACCAATCCTCAACCATGAACCACAGGCAAGAATATCACTAAAACAAACGTTTGCCCGCATGACTTCATGATGTTAGGTCAGAAGCACCTGTGATGCAACAAACAGAAAATTATAACAGAGACAATGACAGACAGCAAGAGAATGAGAATAAAAAGAGGCATATTCAGGGAGGATCTTAATTTATTTATAAAAAATTAGGCCTCCATTTGGTTAATTATTGTTTTATCATGTGGAGAGAATGGGAGATGGGAGACTGATCAGGCAAGTGTAAGTAAGTGAAGTGCAAGGGTAGGGGGAGACAGAGGATAAAGTGGAATGATGTAGCACAGAGATATGAATGAGGGAGGTGTGAGTTAGAAGGGACACAGTCTGACAGAAGAAGACAGGACGACCTGGAGGTATTTCATCTGTCAGTTGTATGAATGAAGATGAAAGATTAAACAAACAATCAGCAAAGATGAAAGAGTAAACACACAATAAGTAAAGATGAAAGATTTAACAAATAATCTGTGAAGACAGCAGATTAAACAATCGGTGAATATAAAAGCTACACAAACAATTTTACACACAACTACAAGATAATGAAAGGTCAGGGACAAAGTGCCAATACCTCCAGCAGGCGTGTAGTGGGGTTGTCGTGGAAAAGTGGAGGGAGATCCAGCAGTGCATCTTCTTCTGGTTGATACTGTGAATCGGAGTACCAAGCAGCCACTCCGGGAAGCCCATGTTGTATCAAATGCTCAACGGCATCCTGGCACTTCTCCTCATCCACATGGCCCAGAATGGATACTAATGACTGCAAAACTGCTGAGCCACACTCATTTGCCATTATATCTGGAAGACATCATACTTTATCTTTTAACCCCTTGAATCCACTAATGTATCTTGCTACCTTCAAGCAATTTTGCCCAACAGTGAAAGGATCTCTTGCAGCAACAGAGTTAATCAAGGCTATAACTAAATATTAATGCCTGAAGTCCTCCCTGATCAGAATAAAACCAACCATACATAGCAGTAACTAAATGTCATCAGACTGAAGTAATTTAGAAGAAGACCAGAAATGGCCTAGATGTACAGATGTAACTCAAACATCATACAGTGTAATTCTTGTTGTATAACCATCTTCATCATCCTCATCCTCATCCTGACCACTTTTTCCCAATTAAGGACAGGGTGTTCAGGTAAACAATACTAGTATAGTATCTGATCCTGATATCCCCCTTTTCAACACAAATCTGAATGGCTATTACTGACAAGAAGATACATCAGATATCAATACTGCACAGTAATCCCTCAGCATATGACTGTTATGTATTCCCCCAAACTGATCAGGCAGTATATGATCACATATCAATTTAATTTTAACACAGCATGGTATATGGAAACCGTACCATTATCCAGTGAGTTTACTAATGGGCCCCTGTGAGACGCAATTCCCAGTACAGACAAAGATTCATGTGTATAAAATTTCATCATCACAATATCCAAAACCTACTTTCCACCAATATCATACCGTATACAAGACACCCAGTAAAAGAACACTATCAGCAATGGTGTATCTGAAACTGTGATGTTTCACTGTGAGGCTAGGGATTTTCTTCTTTGTTCTGAGAGACATGGTTAATCATGGGAAGACAATGTAAACTGAGCTGAAAGTTGTATTTTCAGACAGACTACCATAATAACTCTCATGCAGTTGGGTATGGATAAGTCAATACAATACAGAATCCTATACATCTGGTTTACACTTACATCATAATGATGTGTTATCCAGCATATCAGTACTGACCCAGACCAGTATCATCATCTTATTTAAGGCCTCTCACTCACTTACACAAAGTTACATTCACTGTCTCTATATAAACATACTATACCACCAAAGCACACTCTCTTTCCACCTTGTATTAAAGCACTTCCTTATTCCACATCTTTGTAGAATCTGTTTCTTGTCCTATCTAATCCATATAACCCACACATAACCCTTAACTCTTATTTCTACTGCTCTTAATTCTGACTTTTCAACCTTATGCTATACCCAAGTCATACAACCATTATGTTAATGTAAGTACTGACACATCTTTATGCAATCACCTTACAGCCTCCCTATTCAGTTCTGTTATGTAGCAAAGCTTTCATGGCACTGGTCACCTTTCTTCCTTGAGCCACTATACTCTCCATTTCCTTTACACATGAACCTCTTTTTTTTCCCCTTCTTTCTCAAATCATCATCATCACCACCACCATCACCAACATTATTTATATGCTGTGGTACGGAACTTTTTCATCATTTCAGGTCTCTCTCCATTAATGTTATCAGCACATCACACTACAAGTTTGCTTCTCTCTCAACAAGCATTACTTTATTTTCATCTAAATTTACTTTCAAAATAACAGTGTATAGAACTAAAAGACAAAAAAAAAAAAAAAAAAAAAAGATTCAAGCATAAACATACCTGATAACTTAGGTAACATTTTAAACCTCAAAGCAAAGTCCCTGAGTAACTGTTTTAATTTCTGAGGAATGGTTAAGGTCTTCCCTTCATCTTGGCACAGACTGTGGGTCAAATGTGACTTCTGGCTGCTTTTTGCAGAGCGCTGAACTTCCACACCAGAACACACCTCCAGCACTGAGCGGATGATGTGGCTAGCGTAAGTATCACACACAAAGTCCTCTAAGTTGTTGTACACAAATCTTCCAACCTGAAATAAACACAAGGTCAAACTCAGTATTCACCATCATCATCTTGGCTATATTTCCCACTAAAAAAAATTAGGTAAGTTCCAGACTGTATACAAGGATGTTGGTGTTCACATTTCTGCATAACGTGCAACCTTCTTGTGTAAAAGTATTCACAAAAGTCCTAACAAATATAATTACTGTTAGTCATACAGGCATGCATGTCAGAGTTTTTATAAACGATACAATACACTAAGAGGTAAACCAGTAAAGAAAGCAAGCCAGGTTTTGAAGTGGTTCTTCAACATAAGGCCACATTTAAGCACCTGAGAAAACTTCAAAATACAGTATATATAAGATATCTGTGATTAGGAATCATTAGTCATGAGAAAGCATTTCATTTGATTCAGCAGAAAACCAGCAGTGATGACAGCAATTCATGGAAAAATAGTAGAAGAAACTTGTGTTAAATACCAGAAGATGTTTAATGAGAGGGAACTGGTCCCATAATATGCCATGAAGATAGCCACATAATATCAATAACAGCAGGTGCTGGACAAGGTAACATAATTTTACTCATGTTATTCAGTGCAAGCCCAAATCCTTATTAGACATTTTCAGAAATTCAGAATGGAATAAGTAAGGAATTAACATAAACAATGAGTAAAATTAATTATGGTGCCTGGTGGTTTAGTGGGTAATTAGTGCTCCAATCGGATTGAGCCAGTGAAGGTTTATATCCAAGGGGTGGTTGGGGTTATTGCTCACATAATGCCACTCAGGGATGAGTGAGGCTGGTCACTCTCATCTTAAAGGTCAGGACCAAATTGCCTAGCCCCGAGCTTCTACGCTCCTCATGGGGCAATGTAGGAATTGGATGGTTGGGGTTATTGTTCACATAATGCCACTCAGGGATAAGTGAGGCTGGTCACTCTCATCTTAAATGTCAGGACAAAATTGCCTAGCCCCGGGCTTCTACGCTCCTCATGGGGCAACGTAGGAATTGGATGATGGATGGATGAAGTTAAATGATGTTCAATTTGGTTATATCATTATTTTCACTGAATATGGGAAAGAACTACAGGAATGACAACTGAGCCGAACAGGGAGTCTGAAAATAGACTTGAAAATAAGGAAGAAGGCAGTTACAGTTAACAACCACGTTCTGCTCCTTTCAAAAACCAAGAGGTAAAGAACTAAAATATGTTGAGGAATAAACGTACATGGAAAATGTAATGTACTCTTTAAAAAAAAATAAAAAATAAAAATAAAAAAAGCTGACAGAAGGAAAATCAGGGTAACTGAATGGCAACCCAGACAGAGATCAGAGGGAAAGAGGCAGACAGAGAACATGATGAGGTGATGATATTTGGGCTTGCAAGGAAGAAGGAAGAATGCTGCCCAGTTCTAAGAAGGCCTTAATGCTGTACAAAACAAATACTGTACATGAGTATGAAAGTTGCAAGACAATTGAATGAAGGTGTGCGGGCTCCCTAACTAAAGTATGGGTGTGAGACATTTTTCTTTTTTTCTTTAATGAATGACAGAAGGAACCGAAGGCCAGGAGCCCACAAACCGTTCCTTCCAAGAAAAAACAAAAACAATACAAAAGAAAGCCAAATTCAAGATCCGTTCATTTCGGTATGACGTGAATGTTAAAAGTTAAGGGTGAGAGCAATGAAAAAGAAACTGCAATGAAATGTGTGCGAGTTGTGCTGATTGTGCATACCAGCTTTACCTTCAAGTCCTTTCTCATACATACAGTACTTTACCACACTAAATCTGAGGAATAAAATACTGTAATCAAAAAATATTTCTATGTAAACAGTTAGAATCTTAACTTGTTAATATACAGTCCTCCCTCCTACAACGCGGTATCGTGTGACATGGATCTGTACTTGCGTGGTCACCTACAGTGACCAATAAACATATACCGCGGTCACAAACAGATATATTGCGGTGTGGTCTGGCGTTGGAGCACAGACAGCCCACTGAAAGTCGAATGTTGCACGAGGCGACATCAGGCGAGCGATGCACTGTGATTGGTCACACGACGTCACATCCATATGTACCCCCATTTGTTGCTGGAGGCATCCTCCATTGTTTTTTGGTGGTCGCCCACCTCATGGCCATGCGTGAGGTAGCTACTCCCGTGGTACAGAGCACTGTTACCTCTGTTAGGGCCAGTCAGGTTAGTGACCTAAACTTTTTTAATTAATGTCTACGAACCTTTATGTATTTTTAATAACTTCTTGTGTATGAATACCAGAGTTTGTCAGTTGGGTCTTGTCTGGAGGGTTTGGGTGGGATTTAGGTTGAAAATGGCAACTTTGAAAACTGTCATGTCTAGGTCAGCCCTTTATAATGGAAAAATATGGAACATTTAACAAGGAAATGTATACCGCGCCTTGTTGTCGGTCTATATTAGCCATGTTATAGGAGGGAGGACTGTACTGAGAGTCTATTTTACTGTTACTGTAGTTTCCTGTGAGCTAATTCTTACTTTCTCAAGGAAGCTACGAAACTCTTCTGCCTGCTCCTCTGTGATGCTAACAGTTACTTCCTTTGCTTCCTCTTTTTCAATCGATTCTTCAAACCGTTTCTGTTCAGCACCTTTCTGATTAAATTAAGAGAAATTTATATTAAATAACTGCCCATACTATATGGTATGAAACTGGTTTTTATGAAAATAAATATACATTATACATAAAATTTACAGTACCCTTACATAAATAAAGCTGTGTACTGTATGCTCATAAACCAGTTAGTAGCTTTAAAAGCAGATATATTCAGAGGGAGATCCAGAAATATTTTTGAGGTGTTGTCCATATCAGTTTCTACAGTAATGAAGAATAATATAGAATCAATATATAATTCCATAAAACAATGAACACATCCTCTTGATGAAATAAAAATGAGTTACACTACCTGTATATACTTCAATGACTGTGTGAGCAATGTCTGCATAACATGTGAGGCAAACGGGTCAACGCACAAGGGTCTCAGATCTGTGCCGAAAATTTTAGACAGTCTCAGAACTTGTGCAACATCAGCGAAAGGTAGTGCATCATCTAGAATCCGTGAAACAATTTGGTTGCAGGCCAAGCTCCTCTCTTGTTCTTCACGATGTAGTTCACGGAAGAAATTATGCACCAGTATTTCTGTAAACACACTTATACTGAGCAAATTTAAAATATGTGTATTACAAGGAAGATACTGAACTATACCATGAAAATAATTTACCTTCAAACTCTGGTGTACTGAACTCTGTTCAATGACACACATAATGCTTTGTTTGTCACTGTCTAATTTGGGTTACATTCTGGCTACTTCTGACAGGGTTACAGCACTAAAGCAATCATGTTAACAAACCATGTCTACACATACAATAATAAATTATCTACCAGTAGGCTATACTTGGCTTAAATGAAACAAGGGTCTAAACTCAGTTTTTACAGGACTCCCAACACTGTTCATCTTCCATCTGAGTTCCAGTTTACCTAACTTCTCAAGCAAAGTATACATCTAAAATATTACCACAGTTCTCATCCGATCAAAGTCCATAGCTAAAAGATTACCATATTTCTCATGCAAATTAAAGTACAGTATAGAACTAAAGTGTTTCAGTCTAAAGAAACATAACACTTTGAATGCAACTGACATCCTTGTTAGATTATTCTTGGTGGTACCAGACTGTTTTATGAGGCCTCTACTAATGAAGGGGTTTATCAGTGGAATACCTAACCCCTCCAGTTCAAGAAGTCTGCATTAGGCTGAATAAAATCATGAAGGAAGGGAAAGGATAAGGATATATATTTCTAAAGACGTCCCCAAGTTTATAGGGCTAAACACGTACTGTACTGGTGGATTCTAATATCTAATGTATTACAGACCACTGCAAAGGGTATTCAAGCAATCACATATGACAACAAGGGCCATTCTTTGGGGGGGAGGGGGTGAAAATTATCTGCAGTATCTGTCATCTGAAGGGCTCTCTGTAACATGACTCCTTCAAACATGGAGGGGTTAGTGAACAATACTGTTTTGCCTTCTTTATAAAAGATAACATGATTATCAAAGTAACAGATTTAACAAGAGGCAGTATGGCCTCATGAATAGGGTAAAGGCTACAAAACATTAAATCCATATGGTAAAAACAAGTAAATGCACTGTAATGTAACTACTGACCAACATCTGTCAATCTTAATACTGTATTATAAAAAGGCAATCCTTAAGCAGACATAGGACTACCTTATTTTGCAGCATTCTTTTGTTTTTCCTCTCCATGGGATTCTTTAAGAATGGCCTTTATTTCTTTTAAAAGTGGTGAAAAGTATTTAAAAAGCAATGTTTGGTTACTGACAGACACCATCTTAGAATGATATTTTTTAAAGAAATTACCCTTATCAGTGCCCATTTATCCAAACCTAACCTAAAGTTTCATAACTTAACCCAACCTTATTTATCCTAACCTAACCTACCCTACTTTATGCTATATTTTAACCTAACCTAATCTATCCCTTATGTAATCACATTTTCCTTGCATATTGATGGACCTCTTCATACTCAAAAATGCACTTCTGTACAACAGTGTAAAGTCACTGAATCTGTTCAAAGGTAGTTTTTATTTATTTTATTTATTTATTATTTTTTTAATGGTGGTCCTATGTCTCCTTAAAGACTGACCTCCCAAATAATTACGGTAATTTTTTAGCAACGGGTACAGCCTTTCCACATTTTCTAATGAAATGAGTCTTACACATGTTACTTACTTTTCCTGGATTTTACTGATTATGACCATGTTAAAGAGTGAAATTCAAAGCATGCCTGTAGACACTAAATCACCCAGGGGGATCAAAGTGGCGTCGTGGAATGTGAGAAGTTTGAGGCGTTGAGTGGGGGAAGTGACTGAGGCATTGAGTAGGAGGTGCGTGGCTGTGGGATGTGTGCAAGAAGTCTGGTATAAGGGTGGATCAGCCAGAAAGATTGATGGGAGGGATTGTTATTATAAGTTGTTTTGGCAGGGTAGGACGGTGGTGCGGGTGTGTTGGTTTGGGAGATATCGGAGAGTATGTCACGAATGTTATGAGAGTATGTGATAGGATAAAAGTAGTGAATTATTTGTTTGGTGAGAAAATGGTTGACTTTATATCAGCATGTGCTCCACAGGCAGGCTTGGATGAGGCAGAGAAGGAGAGATTTCGGGATGACTTAATATGTGTAGTAAATGGTATGTGGGATGATGAGATTGTAGTTTTGGGAAGGGACTTAAATGGTTATGTAGGTGAAGCAGCTGAAGGATATGAAGGAATACATGGGGGATGTGCATACAGTACAAGACATGAGGAAGGGGGAAAGGATACTCGAGTCTGGAGAGGCAATGAACATGACTGTGTGCAACACACACTTTAGGAAGAGATAGAGTAGGTTGATTACATACGATTCAGGGGGAAATAGCAGCCAGATAGACTTATTTCCTGGTCAGGAGTGCTGATAGGAGGTTAGTGAGGGAAGTTAAAGTTACAGGGAATGAGAAGTGTGTGCAGCAACACAAGTTATTGATATGTGACATGGTGCTTAAGGAGTGGGTGATGAAAAAGAGGACCTAATGACCTATGAGGAAAATATGGAAGCTGAAATACCAAGCAGTAAGGGATGCCTTCTATAGTGGGATGAGGAGAGTGGTGGCTGAACAGAAAGACATTCACTGAAGTGTTAATGAGCTGTACAGAACCCTCAAGAGCAACCTCTTGAGAGTTACTGATTCAGTATGCGGATGGACGAGACATCCACCAAGATATAAAGTAACTTGGTGGTGGGGTGAAGGTGAAGAAGCTGCAGTTAAGGAAAAAAGAAGGCTTTTCTGGGAATGGAAGAAGGGGGGTAACAAGGGGGAATACTTGGCTGCCAAGTATAGGACTTGAAAAGAGGTTTACAGGGTCAAGTCTGACTCAGAAACTTTTACTTGATAACCTAACTTGTGTGGAAAGGAAGAATATGATATGTAAGGTGGCAAATCAGATGAAGAGGAAGAATAGCGATATCACATGTGAGCTGTGTGTGAAGAATAATGAAGGAAGAGTAGTGGTGAACAGTGAGGATATTAAAGACGCATGGAGAGAGCATTACGGTCGACTATCGAATGAGGAATTTGCTGGGAGAGGGAAGGTTTGGAGCCAGCAGATCCAGTGAGTGGCCCTTGGCCTTTGATTGACACTGCTGCTGTGAGTGGGGCAATGGGCAGGATGCATGTGAGGAAGGCAACAGGTATGTCTGGGTTGACTGTTGAAATGATGAAAGCCTCAGGAGATATAGGAGTAAGGTTAGTCACTGACCTGATAAACATGATTATATATGAGTGTGTCAGCCCACGTGACTGGCTGAAGAGTATAATTATAAATGTGCACAAGCGGAAGGGTGATGCCCTGGAAAGAGGATATTACAGAAGCATAAAGCTTTTAGACCAGAAAATGAAGGTAATGGAGAGTTCTAGAAGGTATGATTAGAGAAAGTGAACACTGATAAGATGAAGTTTGGGTTTATGCCAGGCAAAGGGATCACTGATGCCATATTCATTGTTCGACAGCTTCAGGAAAAATATATAGGAAAGAAAACAGAAGTGTACTTTGTTTTTGTTAATTTGGAGAAAGCCTTTGACAGAGTCCCTAGAAAGGTGGTGAAGTGGGCAATGACAAAGCTTGGGATCGAGGAGTGGCTGGTTAGGGTCGTCATGACCAGGTATGTAGGTGCTCACACCCAGGTATGGGTGAATCGAGATTTGAGTGATGAGTTTTTGTGAATGATGGTGTGCACCAGGGGTCAGTTTTGAGTCCCTTGTTGTTTATCATGGTACCTGAAGCATTCTCACGTGACTTCAGGAGATGTTGTATGTTGATGATTTGGTACTGACTGCAGAGAATGAAAGGGAGGCGGAGGAAAGATTTAGGAAGTGGAGAGACAGTATGGGGCATGAGGGCTTAAGGGTTAATGCAGATAAAACAAAAGTGATGGTATTCAGGGATGGTGGCAGTACTGTCAAAGAAGAGTAAGAGTGGCCATGTGCGATTTGCCACAAGGGTGTGGGAAGTAATTCCATCTTGTGCAGTGTCTGTGATGACGTGGATGCATAAGAGATGTAGTGGTATCTGAGGTAGACTGCAAGATAATGCTGATTTCATGTGTGTGGTGTGTCAGGGCAAGCAGATGGAGATTGTCATGAATGAAAGGACTGAACTTGCTGGTGAGTCTCTTGAGTGTGTGGAAGAGTTTTGTTATTTGTGAGACATGTTGCTTGCTGGAGGTGGGGCTGCAGCTAGCTCTGTGGCTAGAGTGAGGAGTGGTTGGAAGAAGTTCAAGGAGCTGTTGCCTCCCCTGACACTGAAAGGGCTTTCCCTCTGTGCTAAGGGATCTTGTATGCAGCATGTGTCAGGAGTGTAATGCTGTATGGTAGTGAGACCTGGGCAGCAAAGGAAGAGGATATTCACAAGCTCAAATGTACAGAAATGACAATGATTACGTGGATATGCAATGCGTCCCTGACTGCAAGGCCTGATGGGGGGGCTATGTTTACGACGGAAAAGTTGAGGATGGGACTGGAATGTATTGGTGCTGTGATGAGAAGAGGTAAAATGAGATGGTTTGGGGATGTGGTGAGGATTGGGGATGATAATTGGGTGCAAAAAATGAGAAGTGTTAATGTTAGGGGTAGGCTGCAAGAGGTAGACTAAAAAAAAAAGACCTGGGACGAGGTCATTTAGTGTGATCTCAGGGATAAGGGACTGAATAGGGAAGCTGCCAGAAATTGAGCAGCATGGAGAGCCAACATTAGATGACCAAGGCTGATGCATGCAGGCATGTTGGAGCCTTCAAAAATGAAACAAAATGATTACCATAGCTTTTGGGAATTTTCATAAACTTACCTATGAAAGCTGTAAATGAGGATTTAAAATGCTTAAATATTCCACTGACACCTACCAGAAGCTGGCCAGAACTAATGTTCCTAATGCACTTTTTAAAACTTGAAAGCTGGCTGTGAAATACATTGAATTAGGTTAGGTTTGGCCTGGTTAAATCATTAAGTTAACTTTGACATGATTATTAGTCTTTTCTTTCCTTGAATACATTTGATATGTTTGATACACTGACACGTCTAGTTGGAGCGGTGGCTGGTAAACAACGAGACCAGTCGGAGAGATCGCTGATAAACACACTGCCACAGGAGACCTGGCTGCTACCTCGAATACCCAAAAGTATTTTTTTTCAATAACTTCTTAGAATTCAACATCCGCGTTGCATATGGACCAAATTTACAGGTGGTCTCCTACTTACGAACAGTCGACTTATGGTTTTTCGACTTTATGAATGTAGAAACTATACTGTACTTCGAAGTTTGAAGTTTGATCTTTTCTCAGGATTGCGACATGCGGTATGATGCAGCAGCAGCAAGCCGAGTCCCAGTCTGCCCAGATGGTCGTTAGAGTAAACAATCAATGATTCGATGCTCTACAGTGTTCTATGTTGCCAGCTTTTTTTTTTTTTTATAATCCCCTGTATCTATGCTGAGTTTTGTGCACCCATCATGTCTATGAAATGCCTATCTGTCTCTCCTGTTACTGATGAGAAGAGGAAGGCAATTACTCCTGAGATGCAACTCAGCTGCCCGGTATGAAGGCTGCAAGCCTGTAGGTTCAGGGACGATTCCCCAACACGATGATTTCCCGTCATTTGTTTACATACCGATTTACTTTGCAAGTACAGTATGCTAGTTTTTGAGTTGTACAGTATGAGTTATAAAAGTGATGATAGTTTATTGTTTTTATCAGAAATGTAAAACGTGGTATGAACTGGTCGGTATTCACGGAAAAAATATAATATTGAAACGTGAATCACGCGACGTATGATAACTTTCCCTTCATTGTTAAACATCACGCTACATATGAGACACTAGCATTTATTTAATTGTCTGATAACTTTAAGTGTACAATTGATATACATTAAAATTATAGGAACAGCCTACATGTTACGTGTATCTAAACATGTAAGTTTGAGATTCTCAGCCCACTGTTGGGGAATTATCCCAGGCCAGAACCTCCTAGTCTGCCTCGTGCCTGCTATAAGCGACCTACTCTACAGTGTTCTGTGTTGCCAGAATTTTTTTTGGGGGGGATACCCCTGTATCTATGTTGTGTTGTATGTATCGATCATGTCTATGAAATGCTCATCTGTCTCTCCTGCTACTGGTGAGAAAAATAGAAGAGGAAGGCAATAACTCTTGAGATGGAATTCAATATAGCTAACTGCTGAGCATGACGGCAGCAAATACATACAGGCCATCGTACGTGAACTTGGACTTTCGCAATCGACGATCTCAGTACAGTACTCGATAAATAACATGAGATATTCATCTATCTACCTATAGCCCAATGCCCTAATCCCACAAAGGGTGGCCATAGACGAAACACCTCCAAGCCGGTCTGTCACCCACCATTTGACTGCCCTCCCCCCCTCCCTCATATACCTCTCAGCCCCATCCCTCCACCTCATACTCAGTCTCCACCTCCCTCCACTTCACCTACATACACTCTCTTAGTCAGTCTTCCATTCAACACTTTATAAAATACGCTTTATGTTAATGATTTTGCCCAACTGTTGGCTAATGTATGTGTTTTCTAAGCACGTTTAAGGTAAGCTTGGCTAGGCAATGAGGTTCATTTGGTTAAGTGAATTACATGCATCTTTTACTAAAATCGACTTACGATCAGTTTCTCGGAACGTAACCCGTTTGCAAGTAGAGGACCACCTGTACTTTCCTTGAGATTGTGATTTTTGTAATTATGTAGAAGGAATCACCACCTCCGTTTGTTAAAGAATTAACAAAATATATATATTGTATTTTCTTTCAATCACTTCTTGCATTCACAATGGAACTTTTAACTGTGTTGCTAATGTACCAAAGTTACTTACCCTGAGATTGAGTTTGTTATAATATTGATGGAATCGCCGAGCCCGTTTGGTAAAGAATTACCGAAATTTGTTCTTACTGATATATCTTATATGAAAAATAGAAATTGAATGCCGTCTCACCTTTCCCTTCTCCATCAACATGTTTAAGTTGTTCAAACACTCTCATGTAGTAATTGTATTCATCTTCTGATAATCTCCTTCCTTTTCCAAAGTTCCCTTTTTTCCCTTGACGTTTTGTTTGTCGAAGGAAATTATCCTTTTTCTTAGATTTCTTCGTCGATGAACCCATGTGCGCCATAACCCTGATGTACTAAATCCCGCCCGGGGTGGAGTCCTCACAGATTCTTCTATGTGGTTTTAGTTTATTACATCGGTGGGTTTGGGGCTGGCCAGCGATACCGACCTTACCTCTCGTCAGGCAGTTGGTTGTTGGTGCAGCAAATGGAGTCAATGGATCTCTACTGGGCTCAAGTTCGTATAGCGAGCAGAGAATAGTGTTACACGATTGATTTTAATATTTTTACCAAAGAGGCGTGAATCTTGCAGATTTGGGTCGTTTGCATTTTTTTTTTTCATAGATAACAGCTTATTTAAAAAAAGGGGGGGACAGGTAGACTCTTGTACGTCATGAGATAACTCAGGCTCCTCTCCACCAACATGTGGTGCTCTGCAGAGATTGTATGTAGGGTGAGAAGTGCGTGTAAGTGTGAATGTCTTGTGTTTGAGTGCCTTTGGATGTGTGTGTGTGTAGTCTGAACCAAGTGCAATCGGCCCACCTTAAGCCGACTGGGTGCAAGCACTCATTATGTCCGCCAGAGCGATCAGTGGCTCTGTGACGCTTCCCAAAGTTTTTACAACTCTGGCGGGAGGCGATCCCGCGTTCACCAGCGTGCGAGACACTCTACCACTGTACCACAGGGGTAGGTCAAGGATCAAGGTCACAGAGGACCTGTGTGTGTGTGTGTGTGTGTGTGTGTGTTAACAAAAGAGGTGTAACAGTTTTGATAGTTTTAACCCAGACTTAGGAGAAGGGTTGAGGGTCAGCCAAGAAGTAAACCTACTGTCTTTGAACAACTGACCAAAGGTCAGAGTCACAAAACAAAGTCATCTTAGATAATTCTACTCTCATTAAGGTCAAATACCGTTGGAGGGTTGAGCATAAGATAGTAATTAAAAGCATTCCATATTAAAAACAACTAGAGGCCCTCCCTAGGGGGGGAATCACACAGCCGAGAGCCGATTAATATTTAGCGCGGCCCGGAATATGACCTTGACTTTGACCTACTTTCGCCAATTCTGAACTCGTAGATTTTCATCCCTACTACACACCTGTGAAATTTTGTGAAATTTTGTGATGATAACTTGAGCAGTTGCGAAGTTATCGTGGTAACAGACACACAGACCTTGACCTACTTTCACTAATTTCAAACTCGCAGGAGATTTTCATCGTTATTACACACCTGTAAAATTTTAATGACATCTTGAGCGGTTGCAAAATTATCGTGGTAACAGACACACAGACCTTGACATACTTTCACCAATTTCGAACCCGTGATCGATCCCCCCCCCTACTACACCCCAGTAAAAGTTTGTGATTATATCTTAAGCGATTGCGAAGTTATCGTGCTTACAGAAACACAGACAGACAAATGGAACACAATACCAGCTTCGCTATCGCGGCTGGTAGTGAGTCAAAGATCAAGATCATAGGGATACGTCAAAAGGTGAGGGTATAGGGCTAGTAACAGTATTTGGTGCGAGTACAGGGAAAGTAATACAGTTATAATACCGTAGGCTGGACTGTGACCTCCCCCTTCCCCCCAGCACTCAACGAGAATAGCAAGTAACTATTTTGCAATGAGAGAGAGAGAGAGAGAGAGAGAGAGAGAGAGAGAGAGAGAGAGAGACGCTGAAGATGATGATGAAAAAGGAAGTCTGTGGACTCCCTGGAACCGTCACCCATGTCAAGAACGGAAGGAGGGCACAGTACAAGGGCTAAGTGTGAGGTTACGTCAGGCTTTGTGAAGTATTTTTAGTCACCGGATGTACTAACGCTTCCTGTCTCGTCATTTGGAGATTTCGTAGCACATTTTCCTTAGCGATTTTCGTTGACAGCTACACCTTAGTATCCTCTACAGTGTTATGAATGCAAACGAACGATATTAAAACGATCAACATAACATAAAGGAGAAGTTTAAGGTGTAATAGACAAAATATATCACCATGTAAGAGGTGCTGCAAAGCCTCCTGTCATCTGGCTTTAGCAAGACCTACTGAGTGTGCTATTCAGTGTTGGTCCCCGAATTTTGATAAGTGATATTGATGTCTAAGAAAAGTGAGTGACTGACTGAGGGAGTGAGTTGGTGAGTAACAGTGAATGAGTGTATGGGGAGGGGGGAGCTAGTAAGTGTGTGTGTGGGGGGGAGGGGAGCTGAATGAGTTTGTGTGGGAGGGGGAGCTTAATGAGTTTGTGTGGGAGGGGGAGTAGGTAAAGTAGGAGGAGGAAAGAATTAAGGGCGTGGGGGTATAATGATTGGATAAAGAGTGAGTGATAACATAGGCTTATGAGTAGAAACGGTGATGTGAGATACAATGAGTGATAAAAGAGTGAGTGGGGATATACTGAGTGGAAAGAAGTGACTGCGGGTGGGGGAAAAGGGAGTGGATATACAGAGCGGTGGAGCAGGAGACATGAAGGGGTGGAGTAATGTGGAGATCTATTTTTTTTATTTTTTTTTTAATGCAAGGAAGAAGGAGCCAATGGCCAGGAGCCCGCAAACCGATCCTTCCAAGAAAAAAACAAAAACAAAATCAATACAACAGAGATCCAAATTCAAGATCCGGTAATTTCGAGATACCTGGACACACTGCGTTTGAGACACTGGAGATCATAGGAAGTAGGAAATACAGACAGAGGGAGACCATTCCAGAGTTAAATGAAGGACTGGGAGTAACGGTTACCTTTTGCATTAGAGAGCTGGACAGAAAGGGGATGAGAATTTGTTGCCAGACGGGTACTACGCGACGGCGTAAAGTATTTTTAAAGTATTTTTAGAGTCACCGGACAGACAGTTCAGAGGAGCAGTGACCACTGAAGTAGCTATAGAAAAGAGATAAGAGACAGGTTGAAGGGAGCCAGTAAGAGGAGGAGAGTTCACGAGACGAAAAGCCTTTGACTCCACCCTACTGAGAAGACCTGTATGTGGGGAGCGCTCCCACACACGAGAGTTGTACTCTACACACGGGCAAATAAACCCGTGTATAAAGTCAACAACTGTGCAGGGGTAAAGAAGGTATGGAGTCGGCTTAGCACACCTAATCTCTTGGAAGCAGATTTTACAAGATATGTAATAGGATCATTCCAAGATAAGTCCCGAAAGAATGAAACCCCAAATGTTTAAGGATGATGCAGGATTGAGCTGCATATTATCAAACATTAGTGGGTACTCCTGTGGAAGTGTAGTGCCGTAATTTTAAGGGTAATTTAAGTATACTTAAGTTAGTATAAGTATAATATAAGTGTAATGTAAGTGTAGTATAAGTTAGTATAAGTGTAATGTAAGTGTAGCTCTGAACCCCTGATTAATTCATCTACAATGGATAGGGAGTGATCATCAAACTCATATTTAGGCTTATTCCGTGTTCATATTTATAGCAAAAGTGGAATACTAGTAATAGAAGAACTGTATAGAGCGAGATGGGAGTGAGAGTCGTAGTCAGTTCTCACAAACAAAACAAAAAAAGAGGCAAAAGTTTAAAACTAGAATTCGCGAAAGTTTGTATTCATACTTTAAATTCGGAATTTGTAAGTCAGGTTTGGTATTATCATCTTTTTGTACTATATAGTAATGAATTTAAGCTTAGTTAAATTCTAATTGCTGATAACAGACATTTGTAACCGCGAAATTTGCTTTACGCTTGCATTTAGTCACGTAGACCGGACAACTGCGCACATGGTTACAATTAGTTTAAACTCGTTGGTTTAGGCTTCAGTATAATTGTCAGTCCCATACGATTACCACAATATTTTAAACATCGTAAGTCAGTTCGTCTGTGTATGGCGAGTGTGAATACCTTATTTCATGTTCCTTGTTAGTTGGTGTAGACGGTAATCTTGCAGAGGAATTTGTCGAAGTCAGTTCCGATGTTAGGACAACCGCGAGGGAGAGCATGTGGCCTAGAGTGACGCTCATGGTGATCCTGACGTCGTGATGTTCACAGGTCAGTCATTGCCGCGCTCTCAATTCCCCCCCCATTTTGTTCCTATATTTTAATCCTCTCTCTATATATTAGTAGGTTGACTGATAATGTTTCCTCTAACTTCCTTTCGTAATGATTGTGATCCCTGACGTCATGATGTTCACAGATTGCCGGTGTTCCATCGTGGCCGTTTGTCCCGGCGTAGAAGTGACAAAACGGTTCTTCTCGTCTGTGCCCGTTACACAAATCCCCCCCCCCATCTTTTTCTGTATCACGTGGTCGAATATGAGATTGATTGGTCCATTAGAATAATCTATTCTTTCGATGTGAAGTGTTTAGTTATAGAGATTTGGTATTTACATGTAATTGTTTTCCCTAAAAGTACCGATTATTCAAACACTTTAAAATCTTGAACCAGTAGTATCTTTCTTTGAATGTGGCATCAATTTATGAATAACCTTTGGAATTAGTGCGTATGTTCCAGACTTGGTGGAGCATTTTGTGAAGGTAGTGTCTCGGGGAGTTGGTTAGACGAGTCCATTAGAGACCGTGAGAGTTACATACGCACGTGATAGAATTATTTTTGAACACTGTATTAGGTTAAGAGGTGAAGTTACACACACACACACACACACACACACACACACACACACATATATATATATATATATATATATATATAT
>JAGKTI010000432.1:63078-86182 GCA_018397915.1 Birgus latro
ACATAACTCATTAATCAAATATAAACAAGAAAATTACTGAAGTGTCTCTTAAAGTAGCATTTTTTTGTGGAAATATTCAAGACAAGATGCAAGTAAGTTTGGTGAAGTCTGTCAGTAATGCAGGAGAAAAATATTGATTAATGAGTTATGTTTTTTTCAGATTACAGTGCTTCTCTAACAATTCTGTAATGGCTGCTGAAGCAACTGCTCTTAGCCATAGTGAGGCCACTGCCTGCTGTGCCGAGCCTGATGCTGCCACAAAGGTTAGTTCTGAACATACATATATACCGTACATACCATACATACATAAATATATATATGCCATACATAACATACATATTATATACATGCCTTGCACACATAATCCATACATACATACTGTGTATACCTGCATACTGAACACACAATTATGACATCCTTCCACTGAAATAATCCCCATATTAAGGTACTGTATAGGAAATATATTCAGTGGTCTGGAATCTGAGCCCAGTGCCCAGACCAGCTAATTACTTCCCAACAGTTGGTGGAAACTGTTTTGGAAAAAGAAAATCTGTGATGTGCACAGTAATAAGACCAGTACCGGTAGCAAGTTAATAGAATCTCATTTTTGTATTTGTGGCTGAATGTGAGGCTATAGTCATTTTTACTTGGCCTATATTTTTTATCCTTTTGCAGCATATTTCATGTAGCTCAGTGATTTCTAGTTGCATAAAATCATATTCCATTTGCAGAAATACAGGGTGGTCTGTAAATAGCTCTCCATAGGAAACTCACTTGATGGCATCTTATGTGTTGTGAGGATGGCTCAGTCTCCTGTTGTTAACATGGGTGTAGTAAATGAGCAAATGATGGAGGATGGACATTGAATAACACTGACTGAGCTGTCCCTGTAGTAAATGAACAAATGATGGAGGATGGACATTGAAGAACACTAAGCTGTTCTTGCAGCAATGCGAATTGCCTAGTGGAGTAGAAGAGGAAGTTATGTAAAGGAGTTATCTCCTCAGCTTGAGGATCTTGTTTTATTCATGCCAGTGCCATTTGATTTTATCCAGCTTAGGAGGTTTGAAACAGGTAGAAAGGGTTGGAAAGTTTCCCATAAATCAGACTAGTTCTTTTACCCTCAGTTGGCCAGATTTTTGTCCCTTTGAGGCTTGCTTTAGTAATTTCAATAGGAAAAGACAGTGGTACAGTTCCACATCCTTTCCATGAACTGCGTCATATTTTGATGTTATTCTGTTGTTGCAACTGGGCATTCAGGATGGAGATATGGCAATTATCGGCCACATGAGAATAAAAACAGTATAGATAAAGTATTCTGTTGGTTTGTCCTTATGTCCAGAAAACATCTGATTCATCTTAGGAGGGACTTTTTATTTTGAAGGAGTCAGTGAAACCTACAGTATATTTGATCCTTGAATTATGTCTCAGCTAGGTCTCTCTTAGGCTAAATAAAATTGTCTGGAGGTAGTTGTTGTTGTTGAGGAAGTTGAACCCTGTCTGTCTGGCTGGACATACCCATCATTGCAGGCAAGCAGCTACCTCCGTGAGTCCATTCCATGTAGTGAACTGATGTTCCCTTGCGGCAGACAGTGCCTCGCCACAGCAAGACACAGGGAAGAGTGTGGAGGTTTGTTATGTGGGTGGACACCACATTTGCATCTCCACCAAGTTCTCAGATGTACCATAATAGGCTGTCAAGAGAGTAAGAATGAAAGATAAAATCCATTCTCAGCTTGAGGGGATTAACCAGTTCAGTCTAATGTCAGACAGTTTCAGTCAGAAACAGAGATGCCCCACAGACTGAAGGGGAGTGAAAGATGTATGAGTAGAGGGATTGATGTCGTATAAGTAGTGCTTGAAGACATATAAGTACTGTACAGTAGTGACAGCTCCTTGTGTCCAAAGTTTTTATATGCCACTGCCAGAAAGTTTTATTCAGTTTGAGGGAGATGTTTTGAACAGGAGGAATTCGATATACCCTTCATTAACCTATTACCACTGTAGGATCATCTAAAGTTGAAATCAGCCTAGGATAGCAAGGAAAATATGTTGAAATGTCAGTCGATTCTGAGGATTAAGGATTGTGTTTGATTACCAGGCAGTCTTTCTTTCTTTAACAATAGACACCAGCACAGGTACTTTAATCAGTGTGAGAACTGGAAATGTTGATTGGTAGACACATACCATACTGCCAAACCAACCAATGGAAGTTCCTCTGTTTTTTATATGAGTATTTTATCTGCATACAGTTAAATCCAGCCAATCAGCATTTCCTTTTAATTAGCAAGAAATTTGTTTTTCACTATACAGTATTAATTAATTTTTTCCTTGGCAGGATTTCATCTTCCAGCAGACAATGTTTCGCATCAAGGACCCCAAGGCCTCTTTAGATTTCTATACTCGGGTGATGGGAATGCGGCTTCTCAAAAAGCTTGATTTCCCATCCATGAAGTTCTCTCTTTACTTCATGGGATACGAAGCAGGTGAAGATATACCCAAGGATGAGACTGAGAGAACTTCTTGGTGCTTTACCAGAAAAGCTACTCTAGAACTAACCCAGTGAGTATATACCGTTAGTACTGTATCTAGCTAGTGTTTGACTTGGAGGCTATTATATCTCACTCTCTGGCATGGAAAGATGCAAATGAGAGTTTTCAGACTGTAGCACCAGTCAAGCAAGGCAGTATTCCCAAGGTTTATGGAAAGCTGATGACAGGGAAAGCTGGAGCTCCCATTTCATCAGCCCTCGGCAGTACAGTAGTTCCTGACCATCCTCCTTTTCTGTACTTTTTCAGTGTTTCAGTAATAGAGAGTAGGCCAGCATACTCTCCAATACAAGTTTCTCCAATTGTCAACACAAAACTGCATGCACATGACACACTACATTTTCTGTTCAAAATTTTTTAAAATGGCATCTTTGAACCAAGCCTCAGAGTCCCGTGGGGGGGGGCCATGAATGCCCCACCATCCACCCCTTTCCCAGTGACGACTCAACGAGTTGCCTAGAACTGCTGTCTGACTTACTTCTTCTTCATTTCTGCAACATTCATGGCCTTTCCTCTAACTTTCTCTTTGTTGAGTACCACCTTTCATCCTCCTCTGAATCTCACCATCTCTTAACTGAGAGTCAGCTGTCTGAGGTAACTAATAGCAAACCCTTCACTGTATCCTCCTACCTTCTCTGTACTAATTTCAAAGCCAAAGATGGCTGTTGTGTATACGTACACAACAACTTGTCTTGCTCTCGTGTTCCTGAACTTGTCTTCTGAATTCTCAAATCTCTGGCTTTGGCTTTCCTGTCATTCTCAGACTAATTATATCTGTGCTGTTTACTTATCCCCTAATTGTACTGACTATGAAAAATCCTTTGACTATCTTACTTCTATGATGAAACACATCCTATCCGTTTCTCCTTTCTCTGAAATCTCCATTCTAGGAGATTTCAGTGTTCACCACCTTTGCTATCCTTTCGTTTCACTGATCCACCTGGTGAACAAGCCTACATCTTTTCTCTCCTTAATGACCTAGTGCAGCTTGTACAGCACCCTACCCATATCCCTGACTGCCTTGCAGAGAGTTCCAACATACTTGACCTCATCTTTACAACTAATCCTGTTTATGCTGTTAATTTTTCCTCTCTGTTGGGCTCCTGTGATCACAACCTTATTACCTTAACCTGTCATATCTCCCTATTGCTCCAGTACGGCCTGTGGACCCTCCAAAGAAACGTTGGTTGTGGCACTTTGAAGCTGCTCATTGGGAGGCCCTCAGGCAATACTCTGATTTTGCCTGGAATGATTATTGCTTCCATGGTTGGGAGCCATCTTTGTGTGCCTAGCGCATTATGGATGTTATTCTCTCGGGCATGAAAGCATACATTCCTTTCTCATATCCTTTGACTAATTCAAAAAAGCCTTGGTTTAATCACACTTGTTGTAATGCTGTCCACAATAAGGAGAGGGACTATAAAATGTACTGGAGCCAACCCACCCCTGAATAACAGCTTTTTTATGTTTCTCCCTGGTATTGTGCTAAGTCTATTCTTCACTTTGCTAAAAATAATCCATTCTAAATTATCTCTCCAACTTGAATTCTTCCCACTCTTTCTGGCATCGTGCCAAAAACCTTTCTAACAACTTTACCGCATCATCCTTTCCTCCTTTTTTCTACTCTGATGGCTCTGTAGCTATTTTTTCTGCTGATAAAGCAGATCTCTTCACTCAGACTTCCTCCTCCAATTCCACCTTAGATGATTCCGGTGCTGTTGCTCCATCACTTTCCCTTTCCGACTTCCTCATGGCTGATATTAAAATTTCTTCAACTGATGTATTTTCTGTCATCACTGGCCTCAATACTAACAAGGCATATGGGCCTGTTGGGGTCCTTCCTGTTGTCCACAAGAACTGTGCTTCTGTGCCTACACCCTGCCTAGGTAAACTCTTTTTCCTTTGTTTATCAACTTGTACCTTTCCTTCTTGATGGAAGTTTGCTTTCATTCAACCTGTCCCAGAGAAGGGTGACCATTCCCAACCCTTTAACTATCGCCCAACTGGCTTAACATCCTGTGTCTCAAAAGTCTTCAAGTCTGTTCTTAACTGAAAAATTTTAAAGCATCTTTCCAATCACAACCTTCTTTCTGATTGTCAGTATGGGTTCCATAAGGGATGCTCCACTGGCAATCTTCTCACCAGCCTTTCAGACTCCTGGTCATCCTCCTTTCGTTTGGAGAAAGCTTTGCCATTGCACTTGACATCTCAAAGGCTTTCGACTGAGTCTGGCATAAATCTTTAATTTCCAAACTGCCCTTTTACGGTTTCTGCCCTTTTGTCTGTGCCTTCATCTCTAGCTTTCTTTCTTGTCATTTTATAGCTGCTGTCGTAGACGGCCACCCTTCTCTTAGATCTATCAGCAGTAGTGTTCCTCAGGCCTCTGTTCTATCACCAACGCTCTTCCTTTTCTTCATCAATGACCTAAGTTGTACATCTGACCCTATCCTCTCATACGCTGATGATTCCACCCTTCACCTTTCCGTTTGGTTCCCGCAGCGTCCATCTTAACAGTTACTACAACAAACAAGGGATGAGGCTGTGGCACACCTAACGTCTGACTTGGCTCGTATTTCTGACTGGGGTAAAAGTAATCTTGTTGTTTTTTATGCATCTGGGTAATTGCTACGCACCAATCGGATTGAGCCGATGAAGGTTTATATCCAAGGGGTAGTTGGGGTTTATTGCTCACGTAATGCCACTCAGGGATGAATGAGGCTGGTCACTCTCATCTTAAATGTCAGGACCAACTTGCCTAGGCCCAGGCTTCTACGCTCCTCATGGGGCAACGTAGGATTGGATGATGGATGGACTCAGTTCTTACACCTATCAACCCGACAAAATCTTCCACTTGGGTTTTTTTTATTTTATTTTATGTGTCCGACTCTGGGCATAGGCTTTACAGCCTGCTATCAAGGCCCAGCCGTCCTCCTACATACCATACACCTCTACATGTCACCACTTCGGCGCTAACACCCACCGTCCATATTGAATACATGCTAGGGCTGTCTCATACAGGACTGGTGTATTGGTATTAGCGGGGTTATTTTTACGACATGTCGGCGGGTCTTCTGGTAGATCAGTAAAGCCTGATTTAATGAAATTCAAATCCTTAAACTATTCCCTGCCCCAGCGAGGATTCGAACCTGGGTCCCTCGGGACTGCAAGCCAACTCTCTACCGATCGAGCTACCGCCTCCCCTAATGTTTAATAATATCCAGCTCAGTCCTGCATCATCCTTAAAAATGTAACCATATAACCATAATTTCCATATAACCATAACTTGGTTATATGGTTACCACCCAGCATAGTAAATGATGTCTTGGTGTACAGGAAACACCAGGAAACCATTTACTATGCTGGGTGGTAACCGTTACATGTAGCCAAATTATGGCGCCTTTTCGTTTCGTGGGTAATTAAGGTGCTCCAATCGGATTGAGCTTGTGTAGGTTTATATCCAAGATGGTTGGGGTTTTTTGCGCACATAATGCCACTCGGGGATGAGTGAGGCTGGTCACTCTCGTCTTAAGTATCAGGACCAACTTGCCTATCCCCAGGTTCCAACGCCCCTCATGGGGCGACATAGGATAGGATGATGGGTGGATGGAATAGAGATTTATATATATATAAAGCACATTTGATTTTAATCCTGCCATGAGCATTTTTTTTTTTTTTTAGGAGATATGTAGAGTTGAAAAAAGGTAAATTTAATTTTCATTTTTTACAAAGCTGAATAAAATCATCAGGAGATAGCGAGAAGAAAATGCATGTATATGAAGGAGTTTAGTAAATTAGCTACTGTATAATGTTTTGTCTCTTGTTAATTGTATGCTAACTTTTCAGCAACTGGGGAACAGAATCCGATCCAAACTTCACTGGATATCACAATGGAAATTCAGACCCAAGAGGCTTTGGTAAGTAAGTCCTGGACCACGTTTTAGAGTAACATATCGTCACCCTGATAAAGAAACTGCCTAAGTCATTTTTTCTGCTTTTCGGGAAATCAGAAAAAACCTGTCTTATTTTTTAAATTTTCAATGACTTAGGGAGAAACTTGAGGTGCATTTTAGACAACTCACACCCTAGATCTGACAAAGGCAACTATACCAATAAGTGCGTCACGTAATGAAGAATTGATTAAGGCAAAAATCCAGAAATCACTGTAAAATGACAGGCAGTTTTTTTTATGAGGGTGATGATATTGTAAATACTTGTGGCCACCGCATAAGGGATTAATTTGTCTCTGACAATAGATAGATAGATAGATGCACCTCATTATTACAGTACATACTATCCTTCTACATAACCTCAACAAAAGATCATTGGGAGCTCCAAATTCAAGTTGCTAGTTTCCTGCAGTCCATTGTTCTCACCTCCAGATGATCATGTGGTCGCAAGAACAGTAACAGCAGTAGCATCATTGTCATTATGTATAGTCGGTCTTCTGTACCAGACTATATACTATTCTTTCTGCTTAGTACACTGTACTTGTTTTACTTCAGCTTAGCCAAAAACTGCTGTCTCTCCAATTTGAATGTTGAACTGTAGCAATTGATCAACACTAGACTATGTTGCTAGTCACAAACAAGTGTTAAAGAAAGCATGTGGAACCATAGCATTGCTTTTTTTTTTTTTTTTTTCCCCATTGAGGTATGTGAAATAAGCTGCAAAAGAATGAAAGTCTGGGCCAAATTAAAGTAAAACAAGTACCAGTATAGTCTTTTGGCTTAATCCTCAAGAGTTAAAGATCCTGGTATTATACAGTAGGTATTGTGGTTATGTAATATGAAAGTAATTTTATTCATTCATCATCTAATCCAGTGTTGCCCCATGAGGAGCGTAGGAGCCTGGGACTAAAGCAAGTTGGTCTTGACATTAGGATGAGAGTGACCAGCCTCGCTCATCCCTCCCTGAGTGTCATTACATGAGCAGTAAACTCCAACCACCTCTTGGATATAAACCTGCATTGGCTCAATCCCATTGGAACACCTTAATACCCACTAAACCACCAGGTGCCATAATTTGGTTATGTGGTTACCACCCAACGTAGTAAATGGTTTCTTGGTGTAGAGCAGGGATGCACAACCGGCGGCACGCGGGCCGCATGTGGCCCTCAAGCAACCCTCTGGCGGCCCTTAGTAGGTAATAAAAGGTAAAAAATAATAAAAGGTAATAAATTGATAAATAGCAGTTCAGATAATAATTCAAAATGTGCTGTGGAGCAGAACTGCAACCCTTTTTCTGTATCACCTGAAGACGTGGAAGTAGAAGCCCCAGTTAGAACTGATTGACCTCCAGAACAGCGACATTTTTCATACAAAGTTTAAAGAAGGGGACTTACTCAATTTCTATAATTGTTTGCCCAAAGATCTATATCCTTATTTGAGAAATAAGGCTGCCATTTATGCAAGCTTATTTGGCTCTTCCTATATATGTGAACATACATTTAGTCTGCTAAGGCGAAACAAGTCAAACATTCGAAGCAGGCTGAGTGATGAAAGTTTGCACTCTGTTTTGCGACTGGCAACAACAAAGTTTCAACCCAACATAAAGAAGCTTGTCTGTGAATCACAGTGTCAAAAATCGCATTAAGAAGACTGTGTCATGCATGCCAGGTAAGGATTAATCATAGTTTTGTAACGTAATGGATTAAGTACTATATTTTTACCATTAAGCACCTAAAATTTCTACATATTTGTTAAAAATAAATCTTGCGGCCCTCAGTGAGTTTTAAGTTTGATCATGTGGCCCGAGGAGCCCAAAAGGTTGTGCATCCCTGGTGTAGAGGAAACCACTTCGCTTGTCACTCAGTGTAGAGTCACCCGTGGACGGAAGGAAGTAGAAAAAATGAAGGAAAGAAAGTCAGAGGAGGAAGGAAGGAAGGAAGAGAGGAAAGGGCAGGCAACCGAGAGCAGCACTACATCGAGTGAGGATGGTGAGTGCCCCCACCTACCACTGAATTAATTCAGTCTAGAATGAATATAAAACTAAACATATATTTGATTTACCAGGTCATATTGGAGTCATGGTGCCCAATGTAGAGAAGGCATGTCAAAGGTTCGAATCCCTTGGAACCAAATTCATCAAAAAACCAAATGATGGTAAGTGTATTTCATTTGTTTGCTTCGAGACATGCTGGAATTTGTTACTAGTAGTAGGTGGCCCTTTTTTTTTTTTTTTTTTTTTTTTTGTCATTACCAAAAAATTTTTTTGAGAAAAGAAAAAATTTTTTTAAAAAAAAAAAAAAAAAAAAAAATTGTCATGAGTAGCCCATTCACTCGTGCTTGTACACCAAGGAATTCTATATGCCCAGGATGGCATTCATGGTTGTGAAAAATAATCAGGTGTCTTTCAAAAGAATCTTAAATATTATATGTAATATATTGCATACCTCCATAGATTTACATCATTATTAATAATAACTTTGTCTAAATTCACAGGTAAGATGAAGAACATTGCCTTCATTCAAGACCCAGATGGTTACTGGATTGAAATCTTGAATGCGCACAACATGGGTGAGATAAAGCTTGCGTGAATCAATATGAAGATTTTCTCCTGTATGGTTACATTAATGTAAACGTTTGAGGATTAGAAATGCTTTTACGAACTTTGAGTACAAGTTCTTTTTCAAAGACCTCTGTTTGTCTCTTGAATGCTTCTGCCTCATGTGAAGTGTGGCCACAACAATAACATCCAGGTATATCTGTCTACTTAGTAACCCTCACTTCAGTACCAGTGCAAAACAACTCACAAGCAGTGCACTGTGCCCTCACTGCAATGCAGCTCCCTCACACGACAACACACACAATTCATGTACTTCGCTTTCATGACACAGACACACCTCAACAACATAGCAATTGATGTTTTATAGCACTTGGCCGAAGTGCCTGGTTTCCTGCAGTCCACTGGGATCATGTCCAGATGATCCTGGGGCCTCCGTAGCAACATTAACTTCCCCCCCCTTTGTCACATACACTCCTAGCTTCAATCTTTCACTGGTCTCAAGGTATTTATTGTAATTTGTAGCACTGTAGTCACTGCTGTACTACCACATTATTCATGAGTCTGTTCACAGGTCCATCTGTCCTCCAAGCCACTTCACTGACACTTCAGATCTAACATGTATCAACAGCTTTCAGAACTTGGCCACTTTGACAAACTAATATCCACAAGCACTGCTCACAGTACACTCAGAATTGCCCTCCACACCTGTACCTGTTCTTCCACACTAATACCTTTTCACCCCCATACCTGTCCTGCCACAACCATATTTGTCCTTCCATCCCTGTTCCTGTTCACACCCATGTCTTTCCTTCCACACCGTGCCTGTTTGCAGCCATACCTGTCCTGACACATCCAGACCTGTCAGTGGCATTTATAGGATTGGTCTCTTCAGTCTGAGGACACACTGTATTTTTTATTTTATTGTTATCTCCAGATTATTTTATTAGTTTAGGAAGGATCTCTAATAGTGAAGAGGTTTAAAGAGTCTTTCTTGAGCTGAATATAAGTTCTGAATGTCATTAGAATAAAATACAGTATATGTCATTGAAGGAAAATGGTTATCATCCCTTCAGTATGGGAATGTCTTTTATATGTTCCTGGTACTGCATATGAGAGATTTTTCAAACTGAAGGAGTTATAGAACTTTTGTTAAACCCCTTCACTACTTAAATCCTGACTTAAAATAATCTAAGAAAGACCTGATGAAAATGAAAACTGTGTCATCAGTGAAGGGATTAAAGTTGGAGGGTTTCCACCAGACCCAGTTCAGTATTCAGAGGCAGGACAGAGGAGTGGTTGAAAGAGCAAGGAGGAATTGGAAACAGTATTGTTATTCTGCAGGAATGCTTTCTGACATTTTGTTAACAATTGCAAGGATATGCCTGAAAGTGTGTATCCAGCACTCATTGTGAGTTTTGTTCATTGAATGGGAACTAAAGGGGATTTCCAGGCAACCCAAACCCCTGTGCTTGTGTGTGAAGTATTGGATGGGGTTGTGTCATTCTCCAGTTACAGAAGTGGATCAGTGACCCATTAGGATTCATATAGTGTTGCTTGAACATGTATAGTGGAGCGGTCTTCTCATGTCAAGCAAGTACAAGTTGTCTGGTACAATATATAACATTTACTTTCATTACTCCATTATTGGCTGTGCATCATTTGCTGTATGTTGTTGCCAAACCTAGGATTTGTCTTCCAGTGCTTTTTTATGCAGTAGCTTCTTGGTTCTGCTATGATTGCTCTTCCTCGTTTCAACCAGTCTTTAAATTGATCTTCCATACTACCATCTCTCTTCACAAACCTGCTTAAATACTGAAACATCATTGCATTCATTTTTGTGCCATATAGTCTTTAAAATATTCACCCTCCATGCTACCGTAATTGTTCACAGTGCAGCTAAAATACTTAATCATTCATATTTATAGTTTTGGTGCTATTTAATATCATACAGTGCCATTATTAACAGTGACATCATCATCTGTGATGCCTTGCTTCTTCCTGGGAACCCCCTTGTTAAAGGATAGCCATGACGAAACTACCTGCTGGCTATGTTACTTTCACACACCTCTCTGACGAAACTACCTGCTGGCTATTTTACTTTCACACACCTCTCTCTCCCTCAAATACACTTCTTCCTTAACTGCTATCAGTTACTGCTTCAGTCTGTGCTTGACTTGCCAGCATCCACTGTCCCCATGACAGTGGAAGTATTTATGTAAGGGGGGGAGGGGAGCAGAAAAGTCATCCAGGTGAATGAGAATGTCTTTGCCTTTGTCTGATATTGTCACTTATATCGCATCTTCCACACACATTACCAGTTTCTGTCTCCAGACTGACTTTGTCTCATTATCTCCTGTAAGCACAGCATTGGCAGACATAAGTACTGACAGCTTCCACTCATCTTATTTCTTCAGAATTGCTTTCCTTCTAAGTGTTCTTACTGTATCCTCCCTTGAGTACTGCATTAGTTTGCAGTAAACAGCCATAGTGACATGACACATCCCAGTTTCAGTCAAGTATTTTCTCAGTGTGTCAAGCATCTTCACATATGCCTTTGCTCTGTTATACAGATACTCTGCAGGGATATATCAATTACATTAAAAGGATAATGGCAGGTAAGCATAGTGTTATCAAGAAACATAAGTATTTATTGAATCGCATCAAGTATGATTGCTGTAGTAGAAGCAGAATGTGACTGAGATAGGTGGATGGTGTTTAGTGTATTTGAGAGCCAGTGTGGGTTGTGGTAAAATACTTGGCCACAGCTGAGTTAGAGATTATCTTTTTTTCTGTGTTGTATGCAAAATAAGATGTATTCAGAAGTGGGTAAAATTGTGGTATATTACCGTAATATTTTTGTTATGGTATTATTATTTTTATTTTAGGCAGCCTGAAGTAAATCATGAATGTATTAGTAATGAAAATAATAAGTGTAAATTATTAGTTGTACAGGTCAGTTGATTAACTACTGTGTGGCACGAGGTGGTATAGTGGTTCAAGTGCTGTCTAGAGGTTTATCAGTCATGTAGTGCCAGTAAGGGAAGTGGTTGGTCATCTACCTTTTATTGAATTGACCCACAGTAGCTTAGTCTTGGGGCCTTGCACCTCAAAATGGGACATGGGATTTGCTGTTACAGTTTACTAATTGTGTAATTCCTCATTTAACATGCTTTCTTTTAGCAGTTTTCATTACAGTATTAAGCTGTTAATAATCATATGAACACTTCACAAAACACACCATTGTTCACTATTAAATTGTCTGGATGTGCAGTTCACACTAGCACATCTCGATATACTGTAACAGTTTTTTAGAAATCAGATATTAACATGAGACATACACCCAATTTCAGTATTATATACTGTATTTGGTGGTACGGCTTAGCACAGTTAAATATGATTTTTTAGCATTTGAGATTAAGTATTGCTTTTTTTGCTGGAACATAACCCACTCTTAAAGCGATCTTCATTTAACAGGGTAGTTTCAAAGAACAAAGTGACAGTGTTAAGTGAGCAATTTATGTACTGTACTGTATTTGTGTAATTTGATTATGAACAAACTGTAATGTGTGGATATGGTTGTTGTTAGTGTGAATGTGCTACTCACTTGTTGATGGGGACAGCTTTTTAGAACTGAAGAGAATAAATTTTTTGATAATCTGCCTGTCCTTTATGTGTCACCAGTTCTGTTAGTACTTACTCCCATGCACAATTCATTCCACAGGCTAAATATTCCTCTACTTGTTTTGTTCCACATTTGTTTTATCGACAGATTGTCCCATCTTATTAGATAATCTATTACCATATATTGTTTACAAATGTGACCTCTGGGATAAGGGGCTTAGTAGAGAGGATGCTAGAGATAAGTAGCTTGAATAGCTGCCATTAGTTTATCAAGGCTGTTGCATGCGAGCCTCCTTTAGCCTTTAGGAGTGAACAAATAAATGAATGTCACCCCATCTTCATGTGGGAAAGTAGTGATAATGATGAAGTGATTGTACGGTAGTGTGAGGTACAGTGATATACCTCCTGACACACACACAGGGCTGGCACTACAAACCCAGACAGATCATCTTTTCATACTTAATAATCCCAATCAACATACCCATATCCCACACCAGGCCCTCTTCCTCCCATCATCCTCAGACATCACCTTCTGCACCCCAAACCTCGCCCCCACAACATCCTGGAGAGTGGTCAGAACCCTTGGCTCTGACGACCTCCCACTCATCATCGCCACTAAAACCAGAATCACCCCAGCTGGCCACAGACACACACACACACACTAATTATAAGAGAACCAACTGGGAGGCCTTCACAGCTGAAACAGAACAACACTTTGAAACACTAAACAGTACATCCATCACAAACATAACACTGCTGTGCACACTTTCAATACAATTATACAATACACAGACAAAAGACACATCCCTAGACGCAACAGAAAAAGACACAACCCCAACTTCACACCAGAAATTCAAGGCCTCATCAGACAATGGGACACACCTCGACATTCCCCAACACCCCATACACATGACACCGTACAACAAATACAAGAACTCAGCACTCAAATAAACAATATCAGAACAGCAAACACTAAATTGAAATAATTATCTCCAAACAGGTGAAGAGGGATAATCAGGACATTGTAGGTGAGCAGTGTGTGAAGAATGATGAAGGAAGGGTAGTGGTGAACAGTGGGGATATTAAAGATGCATGGAGAGAGCATCATAGCCGGTTGTTGAATGAGGAGTTTGACTGGGATAGGGAAGGTGCGGAGCCAGCAGATCCAGTGTTTGGCCCTTGGCCTTTGATTGGCGCTGCAACTGTGAGTGAGGCAATAGGCAGGATGTGGGTGGGGAAGGCGGCAGGTGTGTCTGGGTTGACTGCTGAAATGTTGAAGGCCTCAGGAGATACTGGGGTGAGGTTAGTCACTGACCTGATAAATATGATTATACTATGAGTGTGTTGTCCCAGATGATTGGCTGATGAGTGTAATTGTAAATGTGTACAAAGGGAAGGGTGATGCCCTGGAAAGGGGAAATTACAGAGGTATAATGCTCTTAGATCAGATAATGAAAGTAATGGAGAGAGTTCTAGAAGGTATGATTAGAGAAGGAGTGAATATTGATGAGATGCAGTTTGGTTTTATGCCAGGCATGGGGACCACTGATGCCATATTCATTGTTCGACTGCTTCAGGAAAATATATTGGAAAGAAAAGGGAATTGTATTTTGTTTTTGTTGATCTGGAAAAGGCCTTTGACAGAGTCCTTAGAGAGGTGGTGAAGTGGGCAATGAGAAAGCTAGGGTTGGAAGAGTGGCTGGTTAGGGTGGTTATGGCCATGTACGTGGGTGCTCGCACCCAGGTAATAGTGAATGGAGTTTTGAGTGATGAGTTTTCTGTGAATGTTGGTGTGCATCAGGGGTCAGTTTTGAGCCCCCTGTTGTTTATCATGGTACTTGAAGCACTCTCGCGTGACTTCAGAGATGGACTCCCGTGGGAGATATTGTATGTTGATTTGGTGTTGATTGCTGAGAATGAAAAGGAGATGGAGGAAAAGATTTAAGAAATGGAGAGATGGTATGGGGCACAAAGGCTTAAGGGTAAATGCAGATAAAACAAAAGTGATGATATCTAGGGTCGGTGGCGGTGCAGAGGAGAGGGAGAGTGGCCATGTGCAGTTTGCCACAAAGGTGTGGGAAGTAATTCCATCTTGTGCAGTGTTTGTGATAAATGGGTGCACTAGAGATGTAGTGGTATTAGAGGTAGACTGCGAGATAATGCTGATTTTATGTGTGCGGCGTGTCGGGGAGAGCAGGTGGAGATTGTTAGGCATGAAAGGTTTGAACTTGCTGGTGAGTCGCTTGAGTGTATGGAAGAGTTTTGTTATTTGGGAGACATGTTATGTGCTGGTGGGGCTGGAGCTGGCTCGGTTGCTAGGGTGAGAAGTGGTTGGAAGAAGTTCATGGAGCTGTTGCCTCTCCTGACATTGAGAGGACTCTCCTTACGTGCTAAGGGGTCTTTGTATGCAGCATGTGTTAGAAGTGTGATGCTGTATGGTAGTGAGACCTCGGCAGTAAAGGAAGGGGATATTCGCAGGCTTAAATGTACAGAAATGACAATGATCAGGTGGATGTGCAGTGCGTCCCTGTGTGCAAGGCCGGGGGGGGGGGGCTGTGTTTACAATGGAAGAGTTGAGAGCTAGGATGGGACTGGAGTGTATTGGTGTTGTGATGAGGAGAGGTAGGCTGAGGTGGTTTGGACATGTGGAGAGGATGGGGGATGATAATTGGGTGCAGAGGGTGAGAAGTGTTAATACTGGGGGAGGGGTAGACCGAGAAAGACATGGGACGAGGTCATTAAGTGTGACCTCAGGGTTAAGGGATTGAACAGGGAGGCTGCCAAAGATCGAGCAGCATGGAGAGCCGCCATTAGGTGACCAAGGCCGACGCATGCAAGCATGTTGGAGCCTTCAAAAAAGAAATGAAACGAAACACTTGATCACAAACACCTGTAAACTCTATAAAACACTAAACAGCATCATACTCTCCAACAGCAGTATTACACAATCACACGCTGCCATCACAACAACAGACACCATACCTTCAAATAAACAACAAACATACACGCTCATCAATCACTTTTGACATGTCAGCCATCTAAACCCCCATCGCGACGACTGACGTATCATCCGACTTAAGAGAGTTCCTCATAGACCCAGACTTCGCACCTTTCACTTACAACCAGACGAAGCACATCATTAGCAACCTCAAGCACTCATCCGCCTGTGGACCAGACAACATGAGCAACATACAGCTTAATCACCTTGGACCACAAGGCATACAAGCACTCACCAACATATCAAACTACAGCTACTCACACAACCTAATACCAAACATCTGGAAGCATGGCATTATCATCACTATCCCCAAACCCAACAAAGACCCCACGTTACCTTCCTCACACAGCTCCATCACACTCCTCTGCTCCCCCTCCAAAGTCACTGAACGACTGGTACTACAACTAGTTACACCTCACACACACACCCGTAGCCCCATCACAACATGGTTTTAGGCGACTACACTCTACAAACCCTCTTCTTACAGACCTTACACAGAGAGTTTTTGACGGCATGAATTCATCTAGGCCACCACACAGAACACTCCCTTGTCACACTAGACATTAGTAAAGCTTTTGATTCCATCCCACGCCACAACCTCACAAACAAAATATTCAACACAAACATGTACAATAACACAAAAAGATGGCTGGCAAATACTTGGCAAGCAGATGTGCACATGTAACACTTGCCGGTCAGTCTTCGAACATCAGAAACCTCACAAACGGCGTCCCCCAAGGATCTGTTTTGTACCCTACACTCTTTAACCTATACATGCGGGACATACCCACACCCCACACACCACAGATACACATAGCTTCCTATGCGGTCGACATAATGCTTACATGTACTCACCAAAATGCAAACACAACCACACACATCCTTCAACCTTACCTCAACACACTACACGAATGGTTCACCACAAACAGGTTCAAAATAGCCCCAGCCAAATCTACAGTGACCCTTCTCACAAACTTGACAGCAGAACAGAGTCACATTCCACCTCACCATAAACAACACTCCCTTACCACACACACACATCCTTGGTGTAACATACAATACATCAATGTCATTTAAACAACACATCACAAACATCAGAAATAAATTAACACCAACACTCAGTGCCTTGAGGTCACTTGGCCATACAACATTTGGACACAACAAAGAAACCACCACCCATGTACACAAACAATATATACGTTCAGTGATGAATTATGCAAGCCCTGCTTGGGCTCTTAACCTCACTAAAACACACTATAACACTCTTCAAACCATACAACACAAGGCCCTAAAAATAATCACAGGCTGCATAGCTGCTAAACCTACAGACCACCTACACCAAGAAACCAAAGTCCTCAAAGTCAAGGATCATCTAGACATGAGAGGCACCCAAATTCTCGCTGCAGACTCCACAAACCAACAACATCCACTACACTACATGGCAGCACATCCACACACATCAGGGAACATCAAAACAACACCCAGCACATGACATCATACACAAATACTGTCATTTCCCCGCCCCCCTCTGCCTCAGACCAGCTTCCAGAAGCATATTCATACTCAAATCACTCACCGCTTCATTCAGTCACTTAAAGACAACACACAGCTGTATGCACGGCCTCCTGATATCCATCTTTCTGAATCCTATCTCCCTCGTGAGGACAGGGTCCACTTGGCCAGGCTGAGATGTGGGCATCATCCAGCCCTCTTGAGTTATCAAAAGAGGGTGGATGACTCCGTTGCTGACGCCTGTCTAAGATGTAACACAGCACCCCATACTATTGAGCACATCATGGAAGACTGCGTTGCACACAATCACCTACGCCAACAACACAACATACACTCCTTGAGAGCTCTGTGGGAAAGCCCGGTCTCGGCCATGGCCTTCCTTAGGGACTCGGGGCTGTTCGGCCAGACTGCCTAGGGAACAACAACTACTACTGCCTCCTGATTTTGTGGCCAGATGCATCAGTTAGGGTCAAAGGTAGGTGCTCTGTGCAACACTTCACACACCCAAGATGCTGATGGAGAATTTCAGGCCATGGTAGTACCAGAAAGGGTGTAGGCTCATCATCATTGTCATCAGCAATCATCATCATCTCAGCACTCCGTCAACCTGAGGATGTCATTATGTATTTTTTTTTCCCCGCTTCAAGACTTTTTTAATTGGCCATAGGAGACACTTGTTGATATTTGCTGCTGTGAGACATTGTTTTTGCTGCTATTAGCCCTTTTTGTCAGCCTTAGAGAGACTTATGAATTTGTTTTTGCTGGTATGGGGTATTTAGTCTATGAGAGACTGTTTTGACTAGGTTAGATGTTGCCTTTGTGAACCCTTTCACAACCAGACGTCTCCCCTTAATTGAAAGAAAATCGTCTGTATCAAGAGAAACATGGAATGAGGCAGCCTTTTTCACTGTGATTTTGGTAAAGTTGAAAAAAAAAAAAAAGGTGGTAGGTGGGGGCGCTCAGCATCCACTCACTCGACGTAGTGGTGCACACGAGTGTCTGCCCTTTCCTCTCCTTCCTTCCTCTTGTCTTTCTTTACTCCATGCTTTCCCCGTCCTTCTGCCAACGGGTGATTTTACACTCCCTCTTTTGTCTTTCCTCCATTCTTTCCTCTTCCTGCCTATGGGTGACTACACAGAGTAACAAGCCAAATGGTTTCCTGTACATCAGGAAACCATTTACTATGCTGGGTGGTAACCATCTAAACAAATTATGGCGCCTGGTGGTTTACTGGGTAATTTACGGCGCTCCAGTCGGATTGAGCCGGTGAAGGTTTATATCCAAGGGGTGGTTGGAGTTTATTACTTACATAATGCCACTCAGGGATAAGTGAGGCTGGTCACTCTCATCTTAAATGTCAGGACCAACTTGCCTAGCCCCGGGCTTCTATGCTCCTCATGGGGCAACGTAGGATTGGATGATGGATGGAACTGTGACATAGGTATAATACACGGCCTTCCCACGATTGTTATTGGTGGTGCATTATTGAAGTTGAGCCATGGATCCAGGAGATGGCTTCTGTAGCGTATGGAGATGACTTCTCTTCTTACTCCTTTTGTGCTGGGCATCCTTTTTACTTTAAAAAAATGTACACTGTATATAAATTCTTCGTACAGCCTAAGGTGGTCATTGTTGAAATTATTTCTGATGTAGTCAGTACAATTAGCAGACTCGTAAGGAGGAAAAAAATGATCCAAAGTTAGCAAGAAGAAATTATCATACGTTCACTGAATACATTCTTGCACAAACTAATTAGGAACCAAAGCTGGTTTGCACAAAACTCAATGGAAGACAGTCTTAAGGCCAGGCTTATATAAAGCATTTGTGGCTGTCCTAAGGCATTCTGCAGGTTTTATGCATGACTGCCACTAGCCTGGTTATATGGTGGCCTTAAATTTGTCATCGTGATCATAGGTAAGGCAAGCTTTAAGTGGGAAGAATGTCTGGGGGATATCTCGACCAGTCAGAGGGTAGAACACCTGAATGTGGGGTCAGTCACACTGCGTGGACTTATCATTTAAAAGCTGGCTAACTGACTTATGTGAGATCACTGACATGGCATGATAGCACTAATATGATATGACAGCAGTGGCATAATATAGCCTAAATGAGATGATATGACAGCAGTGACTTGACATAATTATGGTACATGTGACAGGATAGCAGTGACATGATAATTATTAGATCATGTTACTACTGATATATATGAGATGATGACAGCAGTTAAACACTACTGACATGACTGATGACTGCACTGGCATTGCATAATACATAACAGCACTGACATGACACGATGGCACCGATATGGAACGGAACTACAAGATATGGCATGACATGACAACATAATAACAACTGTAGCCTACATGAAAGTACTGTACTGACATGTGACGATAGCACTGATATATGTACTGCAAATATACAGCACTGACATGACATGACAACACTGACAGCAAATTACAGCATTAAGTTTGGTATGGTTTTGTAGTACAGAATTTGTAGTGTTATATTTATGGGTCACAGTACACTACAACCAGGGTTAAAGCATTTCTGGTCCCGCAATAGCAGTTGAAGCAGCCTTGGCCTCTTGGTAACACTAGCATCAACCTAAGTGAGAACTGGCCTCAAACCAACTGTTTTAAGGCTTGTGTAGCCCAAAGAGTGTTTTATAGTGGTCAGTTCAGGCTGCGTGACTGCGTCAGGTAGTTACATCCATTCTTTTAGATTTCAACCTTGTTCAGGAGCAGTTGGAGCAATCATGGTTGTTTTATACTTCATCTTTAATTAGCACAGGAGAGACTTTTTGAGCTCAAAGTGATAGTGATAGCCTTAATAAAAACCTTCAGTATGAAAGGCCTTTTTTAAGTAGAATAAAATAATTTGATACCAGTATGAATAAAGTAAACAAAAGAAAAAAAGAAAAAAATAGCTGTTAAATGGATATATTTGATATCATGATTTCATTTTTTTTCTTTCCAGGAACACTTTCAGCTACTCACACAACATAATACCCAACATCTGGAAGCATGGTACTATCATCACTATCCCCAAACCTAACAAAGACCCCACTTTACTTTCTTCACACTGCTCCATCACACTCCTCTGCACCCCCTCCCGAGTCACTGAACGACTGGTATTGCAATTAGTAACACTTCACATTCCCCTCGCCCCATCACAACATGGTTTTAGGCCGCTACACTCCACAAACACTCTTTTTACAGACATTACACAAAGTTTTTGATAGGCCACCACACAGAACACTTGTAGTCACACTAGACAATAGTAAACCTTTTGATGCCATCCCTCGCCACAGCCTCACAAACAAAATACAGTAATCAACACAAACATGCACATTAACACAAAAAGATGGCTGGCAAACTATTTAGCTGGCAGATGTGCACATGTAACATTTGCCGGTCAGTCATCGAACATCAGAAACTTAACAAACAGCGTCCCTCAAGGATCTGTTTTATCCCCTACACTCTTTAACCTACACATGCACGACGTACCCACACCCCACACACCACAGACACACATAGCTTCCTATGCAGACGATATAACACTTACATGTACACACCAAATTACAAACAGCCACACATGCTTCAACCTTACCTCAACACACTACACGAATGTCATCTCCCCCCCTCGCCCGTCTCAAATCAGCTTCCAGAAGCATATCCATGCTCAAATCACTCGCTGCTCCATTCCGTCACTTAAAGACAACACACTGTTGCATGCACGGCCTCTTATTTCCACCCTTCTGAATCCTACCTCCCTCGTGAGGACAGGGTCCACCTGGCCAGGCTGAGATGTGGGCATCATCCAGCCCTCCTGAGTTATCAGAAGAGGCTGGATGACTCTGTCGTTGATGCCTGTCCAGGATGCAACACAACACCCCATACTAAGCACATTATGGAAGAGTGCATTGCACACAATCGCCTGTGCCACCAACATAGCATACACTCCATGAGAGCTCTGTGGGAAAGCCCGGTCTCGGCCGTGGCCTTCCACTAGAACTCGGGGCTATTCGGCCAGACTGCCTAGGGAACAACTACTACCACTTAGAGGACTTCTAGCCTTTGGTTCCTCCTCCTTTGCATAAAAAAAAGAAAAGTTAGGTCTATTCCAGTGACAACCCCTAAGTCTGATTATGAGCTTCTACATAATTCTTGTTACAGTACTTGTGGATGAGTGTGGTCAACATAGGAATGATTTCTTGTACTGAAGAGGTCAATTAAAGCTGTATATAATCCCTCCTTTTAAAAGAAATCTGGCCAAAGTTAAACTAAATTGTGACATGCACCACCAGAAAAACAGAAATGGATGGATGGGACTGAGTGGAATGGGATGTGGATGGTAATGGATACAGTAGTAGAGCATGCCTAAGAAAGTATGTTTTGTAAACGTGAGTGTGTTGTATTCAGGTAAACTGGTTGAGTGGAGGAACTGGATTAGGTATAAAAGTGTATGGGGTTGGGTACAAAGGAGTCGTTGGGATGGGCTCAGATGGGTAAGCAGGCAGAGTGTAAGAAGAGGTGGGATAAGAAAAAAAAAAATGGGTGGAAATGAATGTATGGGATGGAGCTAAGCTGGGGATGGGTGGCTGGTTAGGGCAGTATGAGTGAACCATTGAACGGTGCATTGTATGAGGAGTGATGGGAAGGTGTAATTCATTTTTTTTTTTTCCAGGGTTTAATGTGGAAGAGGGCACAGAAAAAGGGTGGGTGGGTGTTGGGAGTGGCATGGCAGGCGGGGATGGCGAAGCAGGGCAGGAGTAAACACAGTGGATAATCGTTGTGGATTTCCCAGCATGGGCATGGTAATGATTTGACCTGGTGTGTTCTACAAAGAAAAAAAAACAGCATCATTATTATCATCCTGCTTCTTTTGGCCACATATAGGTGGAGTGAGGTAGGGTACAGAAAGCCCGGAAAAGGAAAGAATATTGGTAGGAAGAGCTGGTTGTTTGGACAAGGTGGGTGGGGTGGGTGGGCGGTGAATGGTGTTGGATGGTTGGGTACATGGACAGAGGCGGTTGGGAGGGTGATGTTGGTGGGTGGGGAATGGTACGGGGTGGATGGGTGTAACGCTGGGGTGGGTGAGCCAGGGTGGTTGGCTGGGTAAGCAGGTGGGGTGGGTGGATTGTGTGAGCAGCGAATGGAATAGGGTGGGTGGCTGAGTAGTGTTAAAATAGGTCCATGGTAGCATAAGTTCATGTGGGTCCATCATGGAGAATCTCCCACGGGAAATGGGCCCAAGTAGGAATATGCGTTGAATGAGTAAAAGCAGTTCCACTGAGCAAATAGGTTCCTTGGAGAAAATAGGTCTATGTGCAGATTCGATTTTTCCCCATGCGGAGAAAACCGGTCCATGAATGAAAATAGGTCTAAGTTAGGAATTAGGTTCTTGGAAAAAGTATGTACATGTAGAGATAATAGGTTGACGGGGAAATAGGTTCATGAAGCAAAATAGGTCCATAGGTAAAATAGGTCCACGAGGGAAATAGGACCATTTGAAAAATAGGTCCATGGGTAAGAAAGGTCCACAATGAAAAAATCTACATGAATATTTGATGAAAGCCCAGTCCTTAAACGATAATGGCTAATTACAGTTACCCCATAGAATGCAACAACAGAAAGCGATATTTCATTGGCCCTAAGCAAGGAAGGATACCAAATTCATTTATAAACCCTTTTCAAATGCTCTGACTGTCCCGAACATATTTTTGCCTGAATGACTGGCGACGAAACAGGCAGGATCTGTGTCACGAAGAGGGAAGAACGTGGTGACAAAATGGGTGGAACCAGGGTTACGAAACGGGTATAAAACGTGGTTACAAAACGGGTGGGTGACGAAAGAAGCTGTATCCTTTCACACACACACACACACACACACACACACACACACACACACACACACACAC